>BGNK01001371.1:120658-137826 GCA_003297005.1 Symbiodinium sp. clade A Y106 | reverse complement strand
GGACATATGTTCAGCAGCGACTACGAGCCCCTCCGGTGGAAGGTCGCGGGCCGGCTCCTGGCAGGAGGAAAATGCGGCATCCTTGACGGCTTCCAAGCCGACCTTGAATTCATCAAGAACATCTTTTTCTTAAAGCGAAACTTAGCCTCATTGTTTTCGCTAATGCCTATCTATAGCCCTATAAACCTATAACGAACCCTATAGGCCGACCCAACAACTGGCCGCCGATTTGAGGCGATTATTCGCGACAGCAGTGCTGCTTTTTGTGTGAGGCGACATCAACCCTAAACCCTAAACCCTGCACACTTGTAATATGAAGTTGTANCTCCAGACCTGTCTGCGCTGGCGGTGATGAAAAGGATCGCTCAGATTCCACTGGAGAGTTTTGTGCCGCTGTCGCCGTCTCCCGCTCTCTCTCTCTCTCTCTCTCACTCTCTTTCTCCCTCCCTCTCTCTCTTGCTCTTGCCCTCTGGTGTGTGTGTGTGTGGGTGGTGTGTGTGTGTATATATCGATATATACACACATATATGCATGTTATATGTATATGTATATAACATAAACACAATATACAAATTCTACCGACCAAGCCGCGACCGCGCACCAGAGCACAAACGATGACGACAATGACGACAACAACGACGACCACGACTGCGAACTTCGACTGCGACCACGACGACTTTTTTTAAGCAGGAAACATATAAGGCAGCAGAGAGACAANCTGTGAATTTCCACTCCATTTAGCAAAATTCTGCGCCAGATCAGCAGCTCCGTCGCAATTTCCGGAGCATGTTATATTCATGACGGGAAAGTTCAATGGCATGCAATTTCTGCGGTTTTGTGCATCGATCCAACATCCAGAAGCAAAAATACAAGATTTAACCATCGATTAAGCTAATCGACGGTTGTTATGTTGAATGATGCTTGCTATGATGTCGAACAGCCCGGGCTGGTAGGTAGACGACGTCCACTCCCAAAACCTTTCCAGGTTCGTAAGACTTTGGTAGTACAGCTGGTCGGGCTGACTTCGGCTTGGGCTTTGATTCGCAAACACTGCACCGAAACTCCTTGGCCATGAACCTCACCAAGTGTGGCTTTGCCCGAGCAAGTCGCAGAGATCGGGCAAGTTCTTTCGGGCCAGGGTGCCCAAGATTCTCATGTAACTTCTTCAGAAGCCGAAGTTCTTCGTCAGTGGGGCGCATCTGCTCGTGATAGCGCGGTGCTGTTTCCCGGCTGTCATCGTTGGGCTCGTCTGCTTCGTCTCCTTCGACAAAGACTTCCAGCTCGCCACGTCGAACCGATCCATCAAACATCACGTAGCACCGGTCCTTAGGCAATGGAAAGCCCAGCAGTCTTGAGGTCCTTGTCACTCGCTTCGTCAAACCCCCTGGAGGTGTAGGCACTGATGATGAACCGACGTCCAGTCCAGCCTCGCGATCCGTGCCACTTCTTTGGGTCAAATTCCACGATCTTATTCTTCACGTTCAGGTTCCTGACATAGATCGTTTCTCCATTTGGTAGTTCACAAACATCATTGCCCTTGGGGTCTTGTATCCACAGCGCACCTTCCTTGAATTTTCCGACTCCAATCACCACATTCTTGGATCCTGCCCTGTTGTGGACATCTCGATGGGGCAGCGAACCAGCGTCGAGTCCAAGAGCAAAGGTCGTCCAGGTGATGTCTCCACTCAGGTTCCCTTGGCTTTGAAGCTTGATCAGCTTGTTGAGGTACATGACGAAGTTGGGAGTCTCCTGAGATCTTCGTGTGACTCCATAGTGATTGCCATGGGCGTACATGCAGACCGTAAACGAGATAAGGTCCATTCTGAGTGGAAGACCTCTGTCTCAACTTGACCATTGGAAACCCCTCGAGAAACTTCTCCAAGGAGCTGAGGGAGTAGTCTCGCTGATCCATCAATCGAACTGCTTCACCCTCAATCCACGACATCTGACCTGAAGTCAGGTAGGACCCACCGTGCTGACTCTCACTTTCTAAAAAGGACCCACCGTGCTGACTCTCAACAACTTCAAAAACTGTGACCTGGTGCGCCTCGTGATTCTGACGGAAGCAACTGACTTCGTTCTGGTGCGCCTCGTGACTCTGACGGAAGCAACTGATTTCATCCTGGTGCGCCTCGTGATTCTGACAGAAGCAATAGACTTCATCCTGGTGCGCCTCGATCGTGATTCTGATGGAAGCAATTGACTTCATTCTGGTGCGCATCGTAACTCTGATCGACCGCAAAGATCTCGAACAGCATCTGTTGGTCGTTGGTCACGTAACTCACTCAATCCTTACTCTGACACATCCAACCTTCATCTTGCATCAGCTGGCAAAGATCTTCTTGAGCAGGTTCCGCCTCGAAAAGAATCACAAAGGATCTTCCACCTGCGTCCTGCCATTCTGCAACCTCTACTGCCAGCGCACTTGATCTCTCCGTCTGATCAGGAAAGATCACAAGCCTTTTGGGAACTCCGAGATCATCCCATAGCGGCTCTGTACGAAGCAGATCCAAATTGGCCATCACCTCGTTTTGACATTGAAACACGCTTGCATCAAATTCCGGTGACACTAGCTTCCACACCGTGTTCTCATCCTCATTGAAACTCTGAGTCATTGCGTTCAGCGAGCGGCTCATCTTCTTCCGCTGTCCATGAGCGAGTGCTTTACACACACCATGTTCTTGGCTCCAGATTGCCATCTCATCCTTGTCATCATAGCAAACCAACGCCATTAGTGGCGGCTCGAAGGATCGGGGTAGCCAACCACTCCGCTCCTTCCATTCTTGACTTGGTTCGTCCCACACGAAGAACGACCGAGGCAATGACATTCTCCACGGTATAGAGCTTTTCCCGGGGCAAAATGCCCTCATTTGCAATCGCCTTGCCGTCAGCGACTGCGAGCTGGAGCTAATAAGACTCACCTGCTCCGACTCAACATCATCCGGAAGCCCTTTCACACTGAAGGATCGGACACCAAACTGAATCCGTCCGACTGGGCTGCCTGGTTCGACTGAACCTGGGCAAGAAACCCTTGCATCCAGGCCATCTGTGCTCGAACCTCCGCCAATTCTTGTTGATGCTTGTTGGCCTGCGCCTCCATGCGGTCCTGGTACTCCTTGTTCATCTGCTCGGCCTGCGCCTGCATCGTGCGCTGCATCTCCTGGGCCTGCCACTGCACATGGTCCTCGGCCTGGCTCTGGATCTTTAGGACTTCCTCTTGCAGCTTCTCCGCCTGACTGTCTTCCCATTCCATCTGCACCTTGGCCTGCTGCTGCTCGTCCTGGTCCCACTGGAAGAAATCGCACACGCGGTTTTGGCATCGAAAGAAGTGTCTTCCTTGGGTCGGTCCCCTCTTCTTCACCTCCCAGCGGTGAGCGTTCCTGCCGCACAGACACTTCACTCCCATCGGTCCTGCAGTCATGAAGCTGCTCGCCGTTGGTGTCCCAGGGCTTTTCACCGCATCCTTTCGCTTCTGAAGCTCCTCCGGCGTCAGGTGTTCCCAGCGGCCTTTGCACAGGTTGCAGTAGATCTCCCGCCGGTACTGGTTCCCCGCGCCCTTGAGCTCCGCTGGGGGATGCTTGCACTCGGATATCAGGGATGTCCTTGCTCTGCCTCGCTCCAAGGAAGTCCGCATACTTGATCACCTCCGCGTACTCCAGCTGGTTGTCGAGCTTCTTGACCTTTACCGGAGTAGCCGGGGCACTTTGGGTAGAAGGAGATGGGTCCTCCTGCAACTGCTTGAAACCCCAGAGCGGCCACAATGAACTTGGCAGCCAACCCTGCACTCTTCCTCGAAGGCTCAGGAGCGCCATCAAGTCGGCCAGCCTTTCGCCCACCAGCCGCCAACGACGCGTCGCACGTCTGCTCCTTGCCTCTGATGCCGACATCCTCGGGCGGATCCGGCACATATCCTCTCGCTGCGCCAGCATCTGCTCCAGGAGAAGCGACGCCATGTCCGGAAGATGCAGCGGGAGGGGCAACGGCAGCTTTCTCGAGCTCAATCATGCTGTGGTTCAGGTAGCCGCTGGTCGCGCACACAAACTTCTCATGCTGCAGGCTCGCACTCAATGCATCATGCGGCAACTTCCAACCTCCTGGCGCAAACTCGGTCACTCCCACTGAGACATGCCCTGAAGGAAGTTCAGTCAAAGGCGCCTTGACCTGGTAGGTTCGGAGCTCCAGGATGTTGTCGTCGAGGTTGACAACGGCCTTCAGCTGCTTAAGCAATTTGATCGGCAACAACAGAGGCACGTCGTCTTTGATCACTGTCAACTCCATGAGTCCATTGACTCCAGCTATCCCCAACGGCACTTCTGCAATACCAATCACTTCAGCTTTGCCGCCTACGCCGCATGCTTGGGCCTTCTTTGTCTTATTCCAGCTGGTCCTCAAACCATGTTCCCTCAGGCTTCCTGTGAGCCTGAGCAGGGCCTCTCTTCCGATGAGCCCATCCTGAGCCGCGGTGTCCACGACGCCCTGAGTCGGGCACGTGATTATGCCAGTAAAGCTCGGAGGAGAGGAGGAATCCGGCTCGTTGGATTGGTTGATCAGCTTTAGGTCTCTGCAGCCTCCTACACTTCTGAGAAACTCTCCAAAGGTGGGCAGGTAGGACATGAAGTTTGCGGTGGCACACAGCTTGTTTTCTCCGATCACGGCAACAAAGGTCTGCGGGCTCTCCTTCACTCCTGACAAAGAATCCGGATCGACTACTCTGGGAAGCAGAAGCCGGAGTCGAGGAGTTGCCATGCATCTGTGCCGCCGCTCGTCCACGGCTGTCAGCCTCATTTCGGCATTCACGGGCCCAGTGGCCGATCTGCCCGCACTTGGCGCAGCGGGTTCTCAGCTTCAACATGTCAATGTGGATTTTCGTTCCACGCTGCGTAAACTTCACGTTGTCCTGGTCCTTGCCCTTGAAGCTCAGAGTCGGTCGCGGACCTTTTCCTCGTCCCTTGCCTGACTTCGAAGATGACGAAGCGCCCTTCCCAGAGGGTTGCGGAAAATAACCCCTTCGAGTTTTCTGGTCCCTGAGTGATTTCCTGACGTCCTGATAGGTCGCGAGGGCTTCCTGAACCTGCTCCTCATCGTAGATCTCTTTCATCTCGCCCTCTCCTATGTAGACGTACTCCTCGTCGTCGCTCTCGTCGTTGAGCTCCTCCGGGTTGTCCTGGGTCTCCTCTTCGGGCTGGTCATCCAGAACCTCGCCATCATCAAGCAAGTAGGTCGCACCTCGTCGTTTGTTCTCGTTCACATTCTTGTCCAAACGACGCAGCCCTTTCACCACTGTAGCCCGGTCGTACTTCCCTTCGCCCCATGTTAACAGCTGATTCTCTTGGACATCCGAAAGGTTGGCCCCCCGGAACAACACATATCCGAGAACCACATCACCCAGTTTGACTCCCTGCCGCTCAAGCTCCTTGAAGGCGTGCTCCATGCGAATCACGAACTCACCAAAGGTCTCTCGCGAACCTCTGATGTCTCTGTAGATCGCCTCCTCAAAGGCTCTTGGCAAGGAAGACTCCAGGTGAGGAGCAAAGTGCTCCTTGAGGGCCTTCACAAGGTTGTCGCGGCCGGACTCACAAGCAAGGTCTTCGAAAGACAGACTGTCAGCTGCGGCACGAGCCGATCCAAAAAGCTGACGGAGGATTTTAACCCCCCACTTCTCCTTCGGGATCTCAGTCTCAAACTCCCAGAGTCGCAGCTCCTTCATCCATCTATCGAAGCTGTTGTCAGGCTGCTTGCCATCGTAAGGGGGAGGGGGATCTCGATCTTTCCAGCCTCCAAATCCCTGAGAAGATGGCGTAGACCCCGAAGCAACTGCAGGTTGTTCCGCTTGCTTCGGAGGCATCGAAGAAACCTATAGGCTCTGCTCACAAGGAAAAAGGTGGCTCCACCGCACAGCTGCCTAGCGCACTTGCTTCGGCAGCGAGCTCCGTCCAGGAGCTCCGCTACCACCTGATAAACTCAGGCGGCTCCACAGCGACTCACTCGCTCAAACACAGCTTTTTCCACTGCATAGCCTGCGTATGTCTAACTGCGTGCCATAGGCAAAAGGGGCCCCTCGAGAGGAAAAGGCAACCATGTACAAGCGCTTTCCTGAAGGGGCATCGGCTTTACATTTCACACCTTACTTTAGAGGCAAGGTATCTTCTGCACGTGACCATACGTGACCCACTGCACAGAAAGAGGGGACATGCACTTTAGCATATTAGTACGTTTCATGTAGGAGAAGCTGCTTATACGTTCATGCAATCTATGGAAGATGCCGAACAAGGCAAGGTGCGTCTCTTTGGGCATCGCCATGAGTGCCTGAACCAAGAGGGCGAATGTTTAGCAAGCGGTGGAACACCTAATGCTTGCCATAGTTTCCCAGAAAGCGGAATAACAGTAGAAGACAAAGGGCTTTAGACGATGCTTTCAAGAGGGAGCAGAGTGAGACCTCTGTCTGTGTTGATAGGGCCATTCCGGAGATCCCGATTGAATAACCGCGAAACTAGAGCATCAATGCTAGAGACTACAATTGACTTTGTGCCGGGTGTCCGTCCCTGCGGCTCTGGTTCGCGCTGCAATGTACGTACTGTTTATGTGCTTTAAGGCTACTGATCTCAGGATTTCGGGAAGGTAGCAAGGGAAGGTCCCAACAGGTATTGCAGGCCCCTTTCGAAAAGAATCCTCCGCGACGAAAACTCTGAAAGGCAATCTGAATTTTGCACCTGCTGCATGTAGACGGTCTTGCCTGAGGGACGCAAAATGAATGAAGACCGAGCGATTCCTCACGTGACTGTCAAGCCTAGGCGTTAAGCCTCAGGAGCCTGAACATCGACAACACACGATCCAAGGCTAGAGTGGGGCCACTGCCGGCCAAAATTGAAACCTAGTGCGAAAATGAAGTCATCCTGAACTCACGATCTTTAAGCAATACATGCTCCTCACCTCGCGATCTGGCTTCTCCCAGCAATCCGGCACCATTGCCCCCGACAGAGACTCTTGCAGGCCTTAACTCTCCACGCCTCCGACCAACCAACCCCCGTGTTTTCCAAGCCACGAAAGATTCACGGCAGTTTCCATATGAAGCAGGTTGGACAATTCTCGTGCGTAGGGCCTGTGGCTACATGCGCGACGGGCAAAGACCCAAAGTTTCGATTTTGCAATGTGGGAGTGGGAGCACAACAGGTTCCACTTCCGCACGTCAGTTACCGTTGCTTGCCGGTGTGGCTTCCATGTTGGTGTTCCTAGTGAGTGGCACATTTTCAGCAAAAGGAAGCACCAAATCATTTGGCTGCAGCTTGGAACCACCCTTTAGGACCTCCGAAACTCAAAGCCCGTTGCCGTCAAATCTGCAAGCCTGCTCCTAGTGGTCCTAGTAATAGCTGCTTGCAGTACCCGAACTCCACAGCTCGTTGGAGCCCTCAAATGAGTTCGCGACCCGTTCCAGTGGGACCGCAGAAAAGCAGCTTGATGCGATGCTTGATACCTGGCGCGTCGGTTCCCTTACTCGCAGACTACCCGAAAAACCTCTGCTTTCCTGCAGACTACAAGTTACAGATCGGACTATGCTCGATGTTCAGAGCTCGTTTGCTCAACTTCCCAGGTCGGGGCCAGGAGCGACCTCCCGGAAGACCATTGCTTCCTTCTCTTGCCGAGGTGCAGTGCTCAAGGATGTAGCGGTAGCGCACCTCAGAACAAAACGAAGCAAACGTCTTCCGGCAATGGCACAAACCTGCCCGGATTTCAAGGTGCTGCAGGCTACACATCCTTTCTGCCGGCCTGCAGCAGGCTTAGGGGTTAAATTGCCAAGAGATGCACTGACTTGCGTGCTTATCCCTCTTTCATGCCAATGAATTCCATGGGTGCCAGACGTTGTCCACTGTCTGCACGATGATGTTTTGCACCTTCGCAAACACCGAGGTGACGCCCGGCAGCTGACTAATCTCCGTTCATTCCAACTGCTAGCTTAAAAAGTCAGAAGGCCAGCGATTTTGCAGAGACACGGGTTAAGTGGCGGCCTCACTTGCCCTCACACTGTCCCGGCCTGGGCCGAATTGGGGATGGTCTGGGCCTCCACCGTGTCCATCCAGGTGGTCCAGCCTCCAATTCGTCGTTTCGTTCTTGGACGGTTTAGCTCAGGTAAAATCACACACAGATGCTATCAGGTTCCCAGGTTCAGATTTGTGCAGAAACGGTGAGGGACAAAAGCCAACCCCCAGAACACACCATTTCTTTCAACACCCCGTCTGAGCACAGAGCCTGGCTGCTTTAGGTCCACGATGTAGTCGAAGACCGAGCCACGATCAGGGAGGTTTGGCTGCAGCCTCTGGGTTCTTGGACAACAATCAGACGTGGGTGGGGATGACAGCAAAGGCCCCGACTTCTTGTGCGGCTTGTTGTTTTCGACCTTTCCCAGGTCACACAGAGCAGGGTGCATGCGCGGAACAACACGGGATGAGCTTCAAGAGCTTAGCATTTCAGACACGGCCTTCATGATACATCCGAGCCCTCACTTCCGGCCGCTGTATCTTCAATGCCACGGGTGGATTCAAAACGGCTTGGCTATTAGACGATCTCGGCAACATCGCCCAGCAAACCTTAAGAAGGGAAGGACGACGCTTTTCCATGGACCTTGGCAGACCGGACAGATGTCCCCGCCTGCCCTGTCAGCAACTTGCGGAGGAACTGGCTGAAAGAGGAGCGGCTGGTGGTCCTGGCCAGGCTCGGAAGCCAAGCAACGAAACCGCAGCTCGACCTCTGAACAACCCCTGACCTCAGAGTCGGGGTGCAGGCCTGGGGCTCCCCCCAATAAATGAAAAAAGGGCTTCTGGAAGATTTAAGCTCGCTCAGAGTGCAATCGCGAAGCTTATTTACCAAAAGCTCGATGTGTGCCATAATCAATGCGATATTCTCGATCTCAGTCGCCCCGACACCAAATCAAACCTCAACCTATGGTGCATGCTGCGAGCATCTTCGTGCATCAACATGCATGGCTCAACTTTAAACTGTTGCGAGCTGTGTATGGGGATGAAGGATGCCCTGCTATGCAATAGCTGCCAGTGCGGCTCGCAAACTGCCCCGAAGGACCAGATAGCGCACCAGATCGCGTAACCTGAGCATCAGGCACGCGATCTAAGCACCGGTGCAGTGCTATTTCTTTGTGAAGCTCCAAGCCGTGCTAAACCCGAAGCCTGAAGTCCATGGCATTAACTCCAAGACCTGCAGAGATCAATCTAGTGACCAACCAAGTGCATGACATCGTTGAAGGAACAGCTGCTGTGTGGAGCGGCATCTTGATGCTGGATAGACGCAGTCGGGAGAATGTCACAAAAGCTGCATCAACTCACTCGCCCGCAAGCTGTACAGCATCCTTGCGAGAGCCTTGTTGGAATGATGAAGCCCACCCTTAGCCCGGCGCAATCAACCATGGCCACGATGGCTTTACCGTCCACAGCATCGCGGCTCATGCTTGGATCCTGTCCGCACATCATGGCCGGGCGAGGGTCCAGATTCGAGAAACTGCCGGGTGGATGGACAGCTTTGACGTGTTTGGATCTCTTGCAGCCCTTTTTCTCAGGAGCTCAGACAGTGGGAGTTCAACCCAAACACGAGATCATCCCACGTCCTTGTAGCCGCTGTCCAAGTGCGTCGTCAGGAGCACTAGGAAGCTTTGCACCAGGTTCTGTTCTTGGACGGGCGATACCTTCCAGTCGGCTGCGTCGGATGTGAAGTTTGCTTGGCAGACGAAGTGCAGGAACTGCTGAATTGGGAATCCAAACCTCTGAAGCTTTAACCCGAATCCTTGCACCGAGCCTTCGCATCTGACTTCAGAGGGTGCAGACAGTCCCACACGCACGATCAAGCCGAGTTCGGAACAGTTCTGCACTGCTTCTGCACGTGAGACACCAATGCCGGCACCTTAATGCCGAGACGGCTTCTGGTCATCCCAAGCACGACACATGGACGCATGCGCAGAAACACACACACAGCCAAACACAAACACATGCGTGAACACGACGTCAGAGCATGCTGGGAGTCAGACAAGGAAATCAATCATGCTCGACAGCGCTGTGCGCTCTCCTTCTTCCATTTCCTGTAGCTGCACTTTTCTGGTTGCTGTGATTCCTGTTCGGTTCCCTGCAGCATGCTTATGGAAGCGCTCAAAACATAGCTCCTACATGGTCCTGCAGGCTCGACACGTGCAGAACTGCCTGAACTACCACTCGAAACAACAGGCCGCCTGCGGCAAAGAGCCCTTCAGCGTCTTGTCCTGACTGGTGGCTGTGCCGCAAAGATCTAAATGACAGCGACGTGGAAGGCAGTGGGGTGCATGTAGCTGGCAACTACAATCGAAAGAGGCTGCTCAACCCACCGACGAAGAAAGCAACAAAAACGAGCCTTACTTCTGCGATGCACACGAACAGCTCTTAGTTCAATAAACAAGGCTGCTCACGACAAGGAAAGCAAAAGGAAGAGATGCACCCAAAGCAAAACCAGACAAAAAGTCTCAACAAAATCTGTGCTCAGGGAAGCATGCCCGAAGGATTATGCTGCACACAAAGCCTTCGTGGGAGTGGGGTCCACAATGCTACCGTACCTGGTGCTCAGGCCTCTCAGCGCATCGCGACTTCTAGACCATGTGGAGGTTGATCGAATTTGTTGTTCCGATGAGTCAGCCTTTGTGCTCTTGCGCGTTTCTTGTGCACACGCACACACACACACACTAGCTTGTGCAGATTTCTTATAAAGGTCTAGATGGGTTATCATACGGTTCCACGCCATGTTAAGATTGCCCTTGCACGCTCTTGCGCCCGTCCTGGCGCGTTGTTGCGCGTGCACCGATTGTTCGAGGCTTTTCAATAGTGGCAGATGGATAAATTGCGTCTGTAGCAATCAGTCAAGAGCAGGCGGCTATGATCAATCCTCATGCTGTGTTGAAAAACCGAAGTGGCCGATGTCCAACACAGACGTCCTGATCCGTGTGGTCCTTATACTGCCTTATAACATGAGACATCCACCCTCAATGGCAGCGGAGCGTCGATGAGGTGCTGATACCCCATGAGGTGAGGCTCGAAGAAGACCTCAGCATCGAATTGCAGTAAAGCACAATATAAATAGTAAGACCGCAGACTCACCAACGCTCACCGATCACTGCGAGGTTACTAACACTATCCACAAGAGCGCGCAACAACAGATAAACCAATTCGAGAATAGACTGCAAAGCATGTGGCGCTGGCAATTTCATGCATGTCCACAGTTTTGCGGCCGCGGCCGGCAGGGTCTTCGGACGCTCTCTGGCCCGGCTGTGTCCCGCGCTGAAGTTCGTGGTGCAACAACGACAAAAGTATGTCTGTATGTCTAAGTCTAAGTCCGTGCTTTAGGCTCTAGACAGAAGGCACGGCTCCTGCATGTCACCTATCCAACAGTGGCACTCAGGAGCTACGTTGGTAACATAAACGCAAATGCTGCGCACTGCAGAGATCAGCAACTCCTCGCGAAGAGCTGAGACATGATCAAAGCAGCCACCGCGGCAACAGATCGACCGGCATTGCTGGTCTGCAGCGTGCCATTGGCATCCGGGTCGATACAGCCGATTTCAGTGCATGCTAGCATCCCCTGTCCACAGCTGCAGCTGTTGCACCAGTTGGTGCCGGTGTCTTTGCCACTCCAGCCATCAGTCACCACCTCACCGCCTGTAAGCATGCAATTGTCACCCACGGATGTAATGCCAACGCCACTGCAGTCCGAGCTATTCATTGCACAAGTCGTGGAATTCCAGTAACAGCTGCAACCGCCATCATTCATGGTGGGACACTGCGTCTCGTTCCAGTTGCCACAGATGGCAGCCTCTGCGCATAGCATCTGTACAGCAATCGCGACCAAGGCGCTGCATCGAAGGCGCTCCATCTTTGTCGGATGGGGATCAAACCCGATCCAATCTTCTACGATGCAGAACAGGAACCTGGAGCCTAAGGAAGGGAAGATGAGAGGTGAGAACCCGTCCACGCCAGCTCCACCATGAAAGATACATTCCATGTGTCGCACCAACCCGACATAACCCGACAATCAATCAACTGATGGGTGTGTGGAGTGTCGGCCTGTCAGGTAGCATCCAAGCAAGAGGATCGTGGACAGGCTTGGAAAACATCATCACTGCCAGCTGTGCAGGAAGTCTGAGCCAGTGGCCATGCCGTTGCGCGAGATTGTGGCCGGAGAAGCGACTTCCACATCCTCAGGAGATCCGTAACAGTACGGCTAGATTGTGCATGTTCTGTCCGGTTCTGAAGCGAGCACGAAGAAAGTCATCTACCCCTCAGAATGCCTCCCTATGCAATGCAAGAACGTGCCAGCAGAAGTTAGGCCGATCATAGAGTGCAGCAGTGACCTTTGAGCTTGATGCCATGGGCTCGATGATGGTGCGCATGTTCGGGGACATAGCCTGGCTTGTTTAAGTTTTGAGGGCGAATCACCAAACGGAAAACACTCTCTTCTGCTTGACGGAAATGCTCACCGGGCCGTTCGATGTTTTGGCTAAGCCTCGCGAAGCAGGGACGACAGTCGTGTGCACAAAAGGACTTGTGGCATACCAGTAACTCAAGACAAAAGGCACCTACATCTGATGATTTGCAGGCTTGAATGTGACATAATATCAAATCAGATCTACAGTTACACAATCTCGTGCGCACCGTACAGCTTGCACAAAACACGCAATGACAGGTTAGTGTGTGGTGTTCGGGCCCCTGGCTGCACTGACTTCTGCAATGCGGCGAACTCCATCATTAAACCTGCCAGACAGTCAATGATCTCGCCGCTGTTGAGGCACAGCTTTTTGTTCTCGTCCATAACAGTATTCCTGTGCAATTTCGTGCTGAGGCTGGCTGTGACACACAACTCAACTGAAATTCTGAAAACACCGTCGGAATGCACCCATGCACAAAACATTTGGATCATGAGGACCGGACAACTCTGGCACAGCCGTTACGGCGTTTCGAAACCCCTCTTTGCAGGATAAGGCTCATGTTTTCGATCCAGACAGCATCGACTGGGCCATCGAACACCAGCCACTTTCTCTCCTCGCGCTAGGTCTACAGCGCAGGATCCAAGAATCTAGGCCCTAGGCCTGTCCAAAGACTTGAGGCACCAAAGCTTGCTTCCCTTGGCTGTGGCCAGCCGCCAGCCCATAAAATATGCCAACATCCGAAAGCTTCTTGGCACGAGGTCTTTACATCATGTCCCCTGTGTTGGGGTGTTCAGTTACGTTGTGTGTGTGTCGATTAGTAAGCTTGACCGCATCTGGGATCTGAACGTCTGCAAAAAACAGTACTGGTACTTGAACATGCAGGTGTGGGGATTGCATTGCTAGGACCCTCTATCATCCCGGTGTCAGTTCTGCCAGGTTGTACCTCCACGCCCACCCTGCCTCAACCCGGGGGTTCAGAAATGCCTCAGTTTTCCCCCCTGCAAAACATCTGTCTGCAGAACAGCACCTCCGTTTGATTTCGGGCGAACTCACGGAAAAGGACTGCCACGATGCCGTCCACCCACTCGCGAGAAACCTGGCATGACAACGGTAGTGGCACTTGCCCAAGCCAAATCTACACAGCTCTGCTGGGATGCAGCCTCCTCGAAGCAGCCGTAGAGATCCCGCGCTGGAATGGACTTCGGGTTCAGACGAGCCTGGAGGCTTCCTCAATTCCCCGAATGCGGATGCCTCACCGAACCCCAAGACAACTAATAGCTAGATTCTAGATCAGGCACCAGTTATAATTATGCACTCCCAGAAAACCAAGCAATTCATAATCAATATTCCTGGTCTGGAGCATGAGCAATTATTCAGAACTGTGGCTTGCAGGAGACGCTCTTGATCCTCTATCCGACATGTAAACGACCTCCTTTGGGTTTTGAATATGGATTCTAAGGTTATCGCACGTGGCCTAGTGCCCGAATGTAGTTCGGTAGACACTGTAAGCCTGAGGATGCTTGAATAGGGCAGTTGGATCGCACGGTTTGCCGACGCCGCGTACGATCTCCAACCGACCGGGCTTGCAAAGACCCAGGATAAAACGAGACCTTCCTCATCAAACACTTCTTTCAGATGCATGCCGGTGCGCATACGTAAGGTACCATGGAAGCTACTTGTAGAGCAGCAGAACAAACGAGCTTGATGTCGGCACGTGCATCCTTCGATGAGGGCACGAGCCACTTCCGGACTGCAACCCTTGCTCGTCAACAGAATGCATATATCACATCATAGCAACCTCCGAAGTCTGCACGGCTGCGCCTGGTGAACGACGCATCCAGCATGCATGAGGCCCTCCTGCGTCTGTGCGGAAGCAGCACATGCTCAGCCCCTGGAGTGTGCAATACGTTAGAACAGCCGATCCGAAATTCATTTCTATTTACTGCAGCCGTGATGCGTCGGGAAAGCTCTGACACACGAGTCATGTCCAAGGCGACACCGTGTCAAAAGCTTCATCGACCTGGCCCTGAAGGGTCTTCACCAGTCCTGTGCCAAGTCGGTAAGAGCCTTCTGAAGGGTCTTCAGCGCCGTGGTCTTGCCACTGAACGGCATGCCGACCAGCATCACGCTGTGCCTCGGCCCAGCCCCAGTCTGGCAGAGGCTTCAAACTTAGGGCAACAATCTTGCGGCGGCTGCGACGGCTCCACACTCCCTGAAACAATGCCGATATTGGGAAGGGATGAAGCCTTGTCTGCGAGAACTGGCCCCCCCGACCTCCTTACTATTGCAGTCAGAGATGCCTGTCAAGTACCAGTAGCGAGCAACCCTCAAGGCCCAGACCGGACCAGGTGGCACTCGTAGAACTGGATGATCTTGTCGATGAAGTAGGGATGGGCCTCACGCAGAGCGGATTGGCAAGGTTATCACAAACTGCGTACTAACTGAGGGAATCTTAAAACACCACGTGCAAATCATGAGTCCTGAAGCGGTGCTGCACAGAACTCTTCGGCACACTGCCTGGCAGTGTGTGCTGTCCAGATTCAGCGTGAGCTTGCCGACCTTTGTCAACTGCTACGTGACGAGGGGTGGGCAGCAGCCAGTTCCCCTACTCTCTCGAACCACCGGACCAAAAATTTCATTCCAGAATCTCGCAACTGGGGCTCGGACCATCATGGAGTAGTCAGGCTTCGGGAGATCCCTGGCCCGTGAGGTTTGAGAAGTTTGCAGTGTAGTGCATTGTTATGGAACCCGGGTTTTGGTGGAAGTTGTGTCGCTGATGCAATTAGCCGACTATCAGCATGCAGAGGCTCTTTGCAAGAGTATCCGATGGCCTCCTGCTGGAAGCAGGATCGCTGTAGATGTTTTCAACTCCAAGAGAATGTAGGCACGGAGATGACACAGACAGGACTTTGTACCTGCCTTAAGCAAACAACAACTAAGAGCATCTGCGACGACATGACGTACAGTACTGCAAGCTGGGGACCGGACACGCCCGGGAACAAGTCCCGAGTGATACCATTGTATAGCGGCACCTTCGACCAAATCCGAAATTCAATGGTAGACAAGGCATTTGAAGCATGATGACAAACCAAGCCCAGAGGGTTTGAAACCGTGGGAATCCCGGGAGCTGTCACCATCTCGGCACTGAAGCCAAATTTTTTGAAGCAGCAAATCATTCAAGTTCACCTGCCACCCGTCGCTCCCCAAAAGCCACAAGCCGGACCGGCACAGTTCTGGCCAAGGGGCATCGAAGTCTAAGAACTTGGCCAGGTTCACATCGTTCACAGACTGCAGCATGAGCACGCTCCTTGCTCGTAGCCCGCTGAAAAAATTCAGTGGATGGGATATGAGGGCTGCGGATTTTAGTGCCACGACAAGTCAGCCTGCTCCGCATGCTTGGAGCTTGAGAGTTTTCTGCTGGAGCCGGAATTTGAGGGTCTTGAGACCGGCTGCTGCCTCGATTGTATCTTGTGCGTAATGAGCCTGCCAAGTGGAAATCTACGATGTCTGTGTGAACTCTCGCAGCCTGCCCATGAGTTTTAGCAGGATGGGGAGAAGAGATGCGAGTCAGTCTCAAGGCTACATGCAGCATGCTACAAGGAGTGGCTCCAGCCCCGACACCAACACTGATGAAGCCCTTCTGGTGTGACAACCCAGGCACAAACTAAAGCTTGATTTTAAGGAGGATTTCGTGGACCAGCCTTCTTCGGTGCTCAAGCCTTGCGCCCTTCACAGCAGCATCAATCACCGGGCACTGGACTGAAGGAAATGAGTTCGGGATCAAGATTGACACAGGGTGGTTCCGAACAATTCAGCCAGGAGCCCACAAGAAGAACAGACTCCATGTCTCACCTACACTCTGCAGTCCCAGCGGTAAAGGCATCATGGTTGAAGCACTCATTCCGGGCGCCCAGCTCGTTCGTCTGGCCAGGATTGTTCCGCTTCAACCTGTGGATTTGAGTTCCATGTTGGGCCTGCAGGGTTCGGATTCTTTTAACATCGCATCGGAATAAGAGAACCTGGTGTCTGTGTCACAGGTCTAGAGGAGCAGGATGGTGCGCATGAAGCCATGCTTTGGAGAGTGTCCCGTGGTGCACGCCTTTGCCATTTGCATCAGCAACCAGGAACCGGAAGTTCTGACTGACCACTGCCGCGCCAGTTACGGCGCACTTCAACTGCTCCGCAAACCGTTATGTTCCATCCAGCAGCCCTGCAGAGTGTCGAATTACCTCCTTACACTCCAAACCTAAACCCCTTCAGCCGCCTTTCCCTGTTGGAAAGTTACATTCTGGGCCGCAGGTTTGTCAGGGCTCCGGCCGGCCAGCTTGGACCAACACAGCGAAGACCGCGCGCATGCCATAGTCGTAGTGCCTGCATGCCCGCAAAGACCGGGGGTCGCTCCAACGTCAGGAGTGGGTGGTGGTGGTGGTGGTGGGATTTACACCTCCCTAAGAAGGGTTCTCTGGATATGGAAAACAATTCAGAGCTCCCAAATTCTCCCCTCCACACTCCACATCTCGGCACTCGGGGGATCAGACCGTGAGTTCCACATCCGAAAGCTGCCAGCTCCAGGTGCGGAACATGCTCGTACCAAGTAGAAACGACTGCTACTGGGTAGTCGCCCTAAGTCGCGGCAGGCCGTCGAAAGTCGTTGCAATGCTGCTTTTCCGCAAGGTGACGCTCGAACCGGCGAAAGTCGCAGCACATGCCCAAAAGTCACAGC
>BGNK01001371.1:95921-118353 GCA_003297005.1 Symbiodinium sp. clade A Y106 | reverse complement strand
GCGTGCAAACTCTGGCCTAATCCCAGCAGCAAATCGAATCTAAATCCAAACCCTTTTGCCATACACACACACACAGACACACACACACACACACACCATGTCTTTGTGAAAGTATGGCCACTCTATCTCCCAACCCCCCTCCTGTGGAACAGGATGGTTTTCCCTTTTGCTCTGAGACACATATATATATATGTACATATATATATACACACACACCATCACACACCCCACGTGTCTGTGTATGTATGGCATTCTCTCCCCGTAAATGCTCTCCTGCTAAGCCTCCGTTCCATTCTTCCCCCCCTTCCCCCCCCATGGTATCCTGTCATGTACTCTTGTACTTCAATAAGTAATGGACGTCATGGTGTATTCTCCCCGCCGCCCCCCCCTGTGGAACAGGATGGTTTTCCCGTTTGCCATACACACACACACGCACACATACCATGTCTTTGTGAATGTATGGCCCTTCTATCTCCCAACCCCCCTCCTGTGGAACAGGATGGTTTTCCCTTTTGCTCTGAGACACATACACGCACACACACACACACCCCACGTGTCTGTGTATGTATGGCATTCTCTCTCCGTACATGCTCTTCTGCTAAGCCTCCGTTCCATTCTTTGGTGTGCGGGCCAAGCGGGGTACGATACGGGGTGCGGCACGCCTGTCGTGGGGGTCCTCCAGGCCTCGAGGCTTCAGGCCCTTGTATTTGGGGGGACCATATGTGTCAGGCCAATGTCGGGAGTGTTTCCGTTGAGTACTAACTTGTGGATGGAGGATGATGAGTGTGGAGTGGTCTTCCTCCAGACATTGTCCAGGCGCTTCACTTCAGAAACGATCCTCGAGCGCGTGGTGAACACTGTGGTCAGCGTGAACCCCCCCCACCATGCGGAGAGCTTGTGGCAAACATTCGTGCCAATCAGCAGCCACATCATTCTGGCAATGTTTGCCATTTGCTGTGTGTTCCTAGCGCACGAGTTTCGAGTGCAGGGCGGGTCGACACCCTTGCTGGCAACACATGATGGCCGCAATACCGTGCTTTTGCAGGTGTCCTTCTTGATTACTTGGGTGATTGGTTACTTGACAGTAACGATGTTTATCCCGGTGTCTTTGGATTTCGCTCTGGCTATGGGAGAGTCCGCCACTGGAAGCGGCGTCTTCATCGGGGTTGGGCCCGTGGGGCTGCTGGTGGGCTCTGCCTTGGGGAAGAAGCTGACCACGGAGAGCAACTGGAATCAGCGCTACGCGCGCAAGGTCTTCATTCTCCTTTATGGAACCTCGGTGCTCCTTATGCCCGTCATTGCTTTCTTCATCCAGACTGCAGCTGCCAGGAGTCTTGAGGCGAAAAGGTGGACATTTTGGTGTGCGGTTTTCCTGTTGTTTTTCAAGATGGGTTGATGTGTAATAGGTTTTGTGCAGAGACAAGGAATCGATACGGTTGATTGTCCGAGCTTCCAACCTCATGGCGGAAGTTCTGAAAGCGAGAACTCCCGACTAAGATACTAGGCTCGTTTTGGGACTGCGTGGGAAGGTTTGGGTGTACAAACCCGGCCTTGCGTGCTGGTTGCTTGGCAGAGAAACTGAAAGTATGACAGAAAAACATAGAGCCCTAGTCTTCCTTGGCTGCTGCTTTAACTTCAAAAATCGCTGCTTCAAACGGGCCTTTTCGTAGCGGAGAACTGATGTGTGAAGCAGGATACAACGTGCAAACCCCGGAACTCGGCTGCGGTTTGGAGGTCGCCATAGTCGCCCAGAGGCCTTTTCGTAATCAGCTTGAACCGTTTCAACAAAAGGCGGCATCAGCTTGCAGTCTCGCCGCCGGCGTTTTAAGTCTGTAGTGGCTCTAGGTTGGCGGCAGCTGACGTGAAAAAGCGTTGCAGACTTGGAGTCTGGGCCAAATCATCGACAGAATCAACCGTGACGGGTTGAAGGATTGCAGCAAGGGGTGGTTTTCGAGCTTTTCGATATTTTACGGATCGCGGGATGAACACTTGCTACTTGCAGGTGTTGGGAGCTTTGGTGCGATACCAGCTCAAGCGCTCCTCCACGCTGTCGCAGGCCTTCTTAAACTGTCTTGTTTCTTGCTTGTTTNTTGGTCTAGAAGTGCATCAGATACCCTTGCAATCAAGGCCAGGTCACCGTGGCCTTTATGGTCGGGCTCGCCTCGCTCTCAGCCCTTCTCATGTTCAGTTTGCAGTCCTGCGGTTAGTCAGTTAGTCCTTGGAGGCAGCATCGAGGCTCCGGAGCCGAGCACAGTGTCCATGTTATGAGAGTCCTGCCAGAGGCTCTATTCTGCCTGCTCGCCGCCATGGCTTTTGCGCCGACCCGGACACGGGAGGGGCTCAGAGCGNATGTTATGAGAGTCCTGCCAGAGGCTCTATTCTGCCTGCTCGCCGCCATGGCTTTTGCGCCGACCCGGACACGGGAGGGGCTCAGAGCGGAGATCCTTCGGCCTCAGGGATGGTAGGCCCTGGACCCCCCTATTCCAAGGAGGGATAAGCCTGCACACGTTGGGAACTCCATGTGAAGCCTGATGGGCCCGTCCGTGACCACCACAGGCCACACGGGAGCCCTGGTAGGTGGCACGGCCTCAGAGGCACTTTTGCGGGACTTCGGAGGGCTGAGACGCGGCCTGCGGCTCCAAAACCACCCCGGTGTGTTGGCCACCCGTTGCTTCTGTAAGACTTTTCGGCTCCTCCTTGACGCCCGCCTTTTCCACTTCCTGGGCAGGGTGGGTCGTACCCCCCGTCTCCGCCGGAGGGTCGCCCATTCTTGCGTTGCTGGAAGGGCTGGCGGAGGCTGCAGAGGAGGATCGGCCGGGCTGGTGTCTGCATCCTCCGGTAGCACCTCAGGAACTTCCTGGCCTTCGTGAGCCTTGCCCTTGGGCGTACGACTGCGCCCCGTTTCTGAACGTCCTTCCTCTGCTCTGGGAAGCTCAATCCTCGGGGGCAAGGCCGGCACCGGAGCTCCCAGACTGGCCTTGGGCCCTTGGTTGGCCGCCGCAGCTGCGAAGAGGTGCTTGAGCCTCTCGCCCCGGTAGGGCGCCGAGCCCGGCGGAGCCTTTCCTTTGCCCCCTTTTTGGAGGAGGCCAAAGCCTTAGTGTCTTCAGGCGGTCTCTGTCCTTTATGGAAGGACGGCGGTAGACCACGTCACCATCGCGGGCCTTCCCCTCCCCCTTGCCTTTGCCTTTGTCTCCTCCCATCTTGGACCGAAGGCTGCGCTAGGAGGAGGACTTCACAAAAAAACGACGCAACAGACCTTGTACCTGCAGCAGCTTGGGAATCTAGGGCGGCACGCTTACGTGAGGTATATGACATGCCATGAGCACAAACACGTTCAAGAGTGGCTGGGGTAAGACCCCCCGCAGCTTGAACCCCCTGGCACCGGGTACACTTCCACCTAAACCCTTCATTACACATGTTGTGTGATGCGTGCCAGCCCCAGTCCGCCGACGGAGTGCTGAGGGGGTGATTCTTGCAGTAATTGGCAACCTTGCGGTTAAAAACAGACTTAGAATCAGTCTGCTGAATCCACAGACCACAGTCCTCACACTTGATCTGCAGATTGTTGCTCGTGTCCCGCGTGGTGGCAAACCTGTGCCCACGAGCGTCCCTCGAACCATCAACCAAAGAGAGAAGTATTTGCTTTTTGTTGGCCACTGGTCCCTTGCGTGGGGGATTTTGTTCAGAAACTGCACCGTGGCCCCCTGGGCCCGGGTAGTTCAGCTCGGCCTGGCCACCGTTTGGGGCCGAGGCCACCTGCACTAAAGAAGAGGTCCCCCCGTTTTGCGGTGGGGTTTTGCCTGTAGTGGCGCTGCGCCGCTTCTTTTGAAAGGCCGAGCGGCTGGCACTGGAGCCTGAAGTCCCTGTGGAGTCCACTGTTTTCGCGGGCCCCGGAAAAAGGACCTGAGGACCCTGATCCTTGTCATAGCTCCACAGGGCCTGCATGCGACGACCCAAGAAACACGCCACCGAGGTGGCCAACGAATCTCTCTTCTCGAGGGCCGCCTGGCAGCCTTCCGGAAGCAAGCTCAAAGCCCGCTCACCTACCAGCTGGTCCACCTCTGCATTGATGACGCGTCTCCAGTCCTGGTTGGGTCCAACCTTATCCCGAAACTGGCTCTCAGTCAAGTGAGAAGGGACCCAATGCAGATCCAAATGTTCCGTGGGGGCCGTCCCAAAGATATCGAGATTACGGCCCTTAATGTTACATCCCGTGCGGCTGCGAGCAACCGCACCTTTGCAGTCACTGGTGACGTCCGCGCCGGCTGGGAGATGCAGAGCCGCAAACTGGATGGCCTTGGCCTCGCCTCGGTAGACACTCTGCTCGTTCTTGAGCAAACCAGTCTCTCTCTCTCAGTCGCGCAGAGCGAGTCCACAAGTGAGACCACTCGTCAGCAGCCCTGGTAATGGGACTAACGTGTGGGGAAAACATAAAAGTCGGCGGAAGCATACAGCATACGGCATGGGAAAACAGTCCAGGAAACTACATACATGATGGGCATGTCTATACAGGGCTCGTCGTTACCTTTTCGGGTGAGACGATGGCAGGACTAGGGTAAATTTTCCAGCCACCGTGGGGGAAAACTTAGTGCGAAAGGAGACTGCTATACTCAATGAAAAAGCTCACCCGACGCACAAGGGGAATTCGTGACCACTCGCCGATAAAAGATTGATCACCTGATAAGTCAGTTGACGTTGGCGTAGAGCATGGNTCGGCTCCCCTAGACAGCATTGTGGAATAAATCAAAGGGCTGCATGATAAGGTGGAGTTGTCGTCATCGAGCGTGGGGAAGCATAGAACAGATCATCTTGCTAGTAGTCCAGAAATGCGGCTCTCTGAAAAGTGCGGGCGGGCGCACCTGCAGTCCTGACAGTCGGTTGGGGTGTTCCAGAGGTTTCGGCTGCAGCAAATTGGGAGCCACCGTCTCCCAGTGTTGGCTAAACATATAAGCATAGAGAGCGTGGTCAGGTGGGTTAATCATAGGGAGCGGCGCATCTCCCGCGTCGGTGCCGGCATAAAGCGTAGGGTGGCATATAGACCATCGTAGAACCTCCAGCATAAGTGTGGGAAACTTGCGTCCAAATCGAGGATATAGGTCAGGTAGGAGAAATACCAAGGAGAGCCCATCCTCCNAGACCATCGTAGAACCTCCAGCATAAGTGTGGGAAACTTGCGTCCAAATCGAGGATATAGGTCAGGTAGGAGAAATACCAAGGAGAGCCCATCCTCCAATACTGGTCAGATTGTAGCGGCGGGACTGAATTTATCGACCTGAATTTGACTGTCTGGTGCAGATGCTCGTAATCAGTCGGCATGAAGTACAATGTCAAGCAATTCCAATGGCATTCCAGCCGCCAGAAGGTTAGGTGACANTTGCAGTCTTATTGATAATCGTTGGGACAATCATGATGGCAATGTCTCAGAAAGCTGGTGCCATGGCGGCACAAGTACGAAAAGGGACGATCCACGCTGTCTTGTGCCAGAACCTATGCGACTCTGTGCTAGCTCCTTCCATCTGCCGTCCGCCTTGTTCTCCCCGTCATCTTCATGACTGTGTGCCGTGTTCGAAATCTGCCAAAACAGGGGCTCTGCTTCTTTTGCTCTTGTCCTTTCCCAAGTCGCCAGGGCTTTGTGTCGTGTCACTTGGGACAGTATGACATTTACAAAACTGTCACGCCTCGGTCGGCAAGGCTATCAATCCGTCCTGATACGGTCCTGTGTCTATTTTTTCTTTTCTGGTCGATCCTTCTGTAGAATCCCTCCTGTGGCTAAATCACGCATCTGCCATTCTGAACCCTTCGATGATGCGAACGAGGTCATGTTTAATGGACTCACGGCTGCGACTTCTTTCGGGTCTCAAGGTCCGAAATTCCTCAGAAGCACAAACGAACTGCACTGTAGACTTTCCAAACCGCCATACACCAGCCAATACAGACTGCAAGATCATCCCTGCAACCCGACCCAAACCAGTGGGCCTCTGTCTAGCTTCGGAGTGCTCCCAGCTGCATCGGCTGACACCAGCGAGCCAGACTGGCGATCGCGACAAGTGGGCCGAGCTGATGAGCATAGCTTTCTTAGGCTGGGGCCGCTTGAGATCAGGGTTGTGTAGGGCTTCCAAGGTCATCGTTCAGGTTGTCGGGGAGTTCTGCCTCCTGCACTGCCAAGGGGTTCCAAGTGACTTCGTAGAGAGACCACAGGGTGAATCATTTCAGAAGCCAAGAACTATGCATGAAGTGTACGATGTTACAGCAGTGCTCCCACAGGTATCGCACTGGGCTCGCACCTGGCATCTGCATGCTGCCGCTACAGCATGCTAAACAAACAGTATCCTTTCTACTGCCACCGTTGGAACAAGCCGTCTTGGATGGAACCCTGGACCTTAGCTTCCTTGCAACCTCATGTCGCGGCGCAGGCCCAATCTGTCCGATGCCTGCCTTGCCAGACGAGAAGGCCATCTACTTCGTTCGATCACAGCTGCTTTCCCTGAAGGCGAACAAAGAAGGGCAAATGAAGGTACGTAAACTGGGCTCAGGTTTTCCACCACGAATTCCGCCTGTGTGTTTTCCCTCTCGCATTGCTTGGAAGTCTATGCCCGCTGGCGAGGTCTGACATGGGTACCGCCTGTGTGTAGAAGGAATGGTTGTTAACCTCCGTGACATCAATCAGCCGTAGTTTTCAAAGTGGTGATGATGATGATGATGCTCGTTGGTGGTGCGATGGCGGTGGTGATGGCGGGCGTTTATCTGTGATAGCGGGCGTTGTGGCCATGTACGTCTGCTGTCTTCCTACCAGAATACCAGAAACTTGGCACATTTGCTTTTCTGAATTTGCCTAATGTTTGGACTCTCGCAACTCCGACTTTGCAGGCGAGTTAGGTTCGGTAGGACGGCAAGATGCATTGGCCCTCAGTGTGTCACAACCTATGACTTTCCCTAGGCCGCTGCTGCAAGTCGTCTGAATACGGTATCAACGAGCATACATGCCTTCTCGGATAACGCCAACTACTGCTACTTCTACCAATCACCCACTATCGCACTTTCCTGCATACTTCTGAATTTATGAAATTTTGCCACACCCGGTTTATGGGATGTTGTTGAGTTTCATGTCTGCAGCTGATACAATTGGGGCAGTTGAAAGAACCGCGCACAACTCTAGCATCACATTTCCTTTCTCATCTTGCAGAATACTCTACGAAAGCATGTTGGTCATGATCGCCCTTCGCACCCGAGAAGCAACAGACCCTGAAAGCCAGAAAGGAAAGAGCTGCATTACTAATAGAACATCATTATTATGCATGTTACAACCCTATAACTGCAATTATTCGTACATTCCATGATGACCTTAATTCACAAGTACGAGTGTCGGCCTCCAGTCCTCGGTTGGCAGCCTGCCACTTCCGAGCACAGTGGCATGAACCCGAGAAGTCAAGAGAGAGCTTCAAGCTTGGACTCTTTCCTTTTTGGTGGATCTCTCCGGCCTTTGTCCTCCCCCTTTATGTCCGATTTTACGTGCCTTGAAGCCTTGTCGCCCAGGCCTGTTTAAGTTCAAAACCGGGTCTATGCATAGGGTGGTAGATGCAGTAAGAACAAGATCTTGGTGGTGTGAGGGGAAGGAACCATGAACATCTGAGAAGACATCTTGTTGATTTTGCTTGCTATTGTGTTTTCCTCCCTCCCCTTCCTTCGTGTCCAGAAGCTATCCCTTCCTTCGAGTTATCCCAGGTGCCTAAGACTCTTGAAGCGATATGCTTGCCAGTGGCCCGGAGCAGATTGATCAAGGCCTAGGGCCTCCCCGGGCCTAGTGAGCCAAGGACTGTCTCTAAGAATCGAAGTCATTGAAACTGAAGTTCTTGAAGCCATGAAAGCCATGATTTCATGGAGCCCCCAGCTGCGGTCTCATACAAAAGCCCCGGCCGCATCGCCCCAGCTGCGGCCGCGGCCGCAGCCGCGAAGGGCTGCTGGACTTCGAGCCAAGCACCGCGGGAGCAAAGAATGCGTCAAGCCTTTTCGGGAGATACTAAGACTGTCGTGTGCTCGTTGCACATTGCAAACTGTCGCTTCCGTGGCAAATATGCTTCAACCAAGAGATCGAAAGTCTGGAAAGCAAGTTGGTTGCAGTTGTAGCATCGAGGAGCTTCCTACCTGGCCCTGCCAGGACTTTAGCGACTTCGAGCGTTTTCAAGACCAGATACGAGGGAGTCTTGCTGCACTCTTTGAGGAAGAGCGACTCTTGGGTTTGCACCTCGTGTACAGGCTCAGGAGAGCCGTCGACTTTCAGGATTCGCGATGGGTTGGCCTTCCTCCAGTCCTCTTTCTGATTAGGGAAACCTCCACGGTTTCAGGTCGCTTTTCAGGACTGATCAAGCAATATCTCCAAGTCCTGCCTTTCATGTGTAAGTAGAATCCAGTTTGAATTACCGACTTTTCCGCACTTCGGGCTGAGGGCTGGGCAACAGGGATGTCGACTCTGGGGTCTGGCAGGTGTTCTTTGTTTCCGGCACATGGCCTAAGATCCAAAAACCATGTCGAACATCGTGTCAGGAACTGAGCCTTTTTTCAAGCTGCTAACCATAACTGTCCATCGTTCAGAGATGATCTTAACATGGGGGTGGGGGGCAGGGGCAGGGCTCCGTCCTCATCGCAACCATGCAGCAAACCCGGCATCGATCGCTTCAATGTCACGAAAGCTCTGGCAAAGAAACGGAGCTCCACTTCCCTGTCCTTCTCACCCCTCACTACCGCCTGACGCTACACCCCACAAGCGGACCCGGTCCAGAAGCAATAGAAAATAGAAAACACAACTCTCTATCCTGCGGCTTGCTGCCCTTTGTGAAACCAAGCCCCACACTGCTGTATTTTGTTGTGGCTGCCTTGAAAGACTTGCTTAGGGTCTGATGGAGTTTCTTTCCATGGCAGAGGCTGGGGTACTGAAGCCTCGCGTTGGTCACTGACAGCTAACTCGTGACTCGCTGGGCCTGGTGGACCCATCTCAGACAACGCAATGCCAGAAACTATTACCGACCCATGTGCACCGTAGGCTACGAAATAGCGAGTCTGCAGAAGAAGTTAAAAAGCTGTAGGTCAAGAACGAGTGCCACGCCCCCCGAGGCATCAAAATAAGTCTTATCCTAAACTTGCTTAGCTTCGGGCGAACCCAAGCTCGGCCGAGCAAGAGGAAAGCAAGTCTGCGCACGTCTGGAAGCTGCAGGAAGAAGCCCTGCTCAAGTCTGCTCTGCTAACGACGGCCCTTCGTGGTGTTGCGGTAGATCTCCCTGAACGATGTGAAAAGGCAAGGCAGCGACTTCAACCGTGTAGCATAGGGTGACTGTAGACTGCTTGGCAAACCTGTCTTATGGCTGCAGCTGGTCTTGAATTTGCACCAGGGGGCTGTGCAGCCATCGGTGGGGCAGTGGTTGCAGAGTTCGGAGGATGGCGGTAAACACTGCTGTGCCGGGGCCATTATCCCAATTGCCAGGTTTTAGTCTGTCCTTTGCATCTCTCTAGAGCTGAACATGCTGAATAACTGGACCACTGCAGCTGCTGCTGCTGCTGCTGCTCTGGTTGTAGGGGCGGGAGCGCACTTCTAGACAGCTTGTTTTGAAGTCGCAGATCCAGTGCGGGCTTCCCAGAGCAGGACATATCTGCAGCAAGGTTCACGTGTCCAGTGTGAAGTGGAATCTCTATTTTGCTACGGCCTCCTGGGCTGCAGACATGCTCGGAGCAAAGCGTGGGGAGCCCCTTGGCAAAGAGTTTTTGGTACAATGCATGCATGGGCATGCTCCACAAGGGCCTTACTTTGCACTTCTGCTGCCATGAGATGCTGTCTTCATCTCTGCGAGCAAGAGACGCTCTCCTTGTACATTGTACATGACGGCCGCTAGTGCCAAGAAGCGCGGAGTGGATTTACGGAGTTGAGTGTGGCATCGCTGGAGGCGAAATTTCTGGACAGAGCCCTTCGAGGGAAGTAAAGCAACCCAAAGTTGAATTTCAGCTTTTGCAGTCACGGAAGCACCCTCTCCCTGCCGTCCCTGCCTGCTCAGAAAATACCCCTGTACAGTTAAGCTCGGCAAGGCCCCTGTTCTCCATCTGTCTGCAGAGCGACGGCCTCATGCCTTTGTCGCTGCCTTCGGGTCCTTGTGGCCTTTGCTATGTTGTGACGTTCTACGTTACAAACATCTTGAGACCACAAGGGCCCCTCTCACTCCATGCGGTGTTTGGCGGAATAGGACTGACGGGTCCGCAGATGACGCTTGCGCTGGCTGTTGTGAGGGCACCATGTAACCTTCACCTAGTCTGCGTCGTACGTGACAGTCCTTCTCGTGCAGGGCACCTTGTCCACTCAACATGGGGCTTGGTGTGAGAAAAAACGGATGGAGCCAATGGTCACTGCAGGAGGTTCTGTAGTTAAACCCGAGATTGAAAGTAGATTGCAAGCTCGAGACCACTTTCTACATCTGTATCCATACGATCGTATCTGGCTGCACCACCGCCACGAGGTTATCAACTCCTAAGAAGAAGATACTGCACTCAGCACAGACCCCAATGCTGGCTGCACGGTGGTAACGCTAAAATTGGGGCCTACACTATGACTGTTGCCGTGTGGCTCCTACCTACGTAACCTTGAAATGACAGCGAATTTGGCAGTGCACCCGATGGCATCCGTTTACAGTAGGCAGGGAGCCTTCTGATTCGGGCATTGAAACCCAACTGATGCCCTCTAGACTCTAGCCTCCCAAACCATGCCGCGAGATTCTGGTCTTTGCTGAAAAGCTCCCTGCTGTCTCGAGGAGGTGGCAGGTACAAATGCATGCCGAAGATGGTTCAAAGGCGTCACTCTTTTCAGGTCCGGAAACCAGTAGCTGGCGCCGCCATCCCAAATAACACTACCTGCATATGACTGCTTTGGCTTGTAGGTGCTATCCATTTGACCATTTGCCAGTACCACAAGTAGAAGCATATGGCAGTAAGAGAGGATGCCTGTCCAAAACCGTAGGCGGAGGCGTTGGAAGGCACAACACAAGTCGAGTGTGCACAACGACAGCAATGGAGCACGTACAATATGCTCCATTGGCTGCAGGTAGCCGTGTAAGCTCTTCATGCGAGCTTCTCCCAAACAGGAACATATGCAACCCTGTGCCTTTTGAAGCAGAGGACGAGCAAAACCGGTATCAATACCTCCAAATCCACCGGATTTCGTCCGACCAACCCCGCATGAACGGATGTAAGAAGCCTAGAATGGGCCTAGAACGCGGTCATGGTAGCCTTGACAAAAGCACAGGGCTGCTGCAACGGTGTAGGCTCGAAACAACGAGCTTCCAAAACATGTTTGCACGGACAGCGAACTGTTCGGCTGTGGCTGCGGCTAAGCTTACATAAAGCTGCTGCTTTAGACTAGCAGCATCTGCCAGTTTACAATCGACGTCCACCACCAACTTGTTGTAAACCTGCAAATACTGCATTTGCCCTGCCAGGGAAATCTCAATGTCTAGCAGCCGCTGAAATCGTAAAGCCGTAGCCGCAGTGGTGCCGAGCAGTTTCTGTAGCATCAAGAAGCCACTACCCTTAATACTGTTGTGCACACTTTCCGATTCTACATAGACAGAGCGATTTTTCACTGATTGTATCCAACACATGCTACGGACTGAGCCTGTCACGGCAGCTCTCCAGGAGCTGCATGACTGCTGAGGTACTGCACACGAACTTGCAGCGACTTACAGAATATAGGCATTCCAGCGGGACGAACTTAAGCAATCTGCGAGTGCGTGGTGCCTCGCCTGTGGCTGTTGATGCGATGTACAAACATTACCGAGCTACGGATTGGAAGTCAGCCGCTGCGAAGGACACGAAGACAAATCATGCTCGCAAGGGGGAAGCCTCCGTAAAGAAATCCTTAAGATTCTTAAGGTTGCCTTCAAGAAGCCAATTGGTCTGATGATGTCTGATGCTTCGGAGTAGCGTGCATTTCGTCCCAAATGCAGGGTCTGATTGACTGCGACTTGCCCTTGACTCGGCCTGCTTGATTAGTTTTCGAGCGAATCTATGAAGCGGATCGGGGTCTTGCTCGATTCCAGTGTCCTCTTCGCTTGCGCGACTCCGCAGGAGGAAAATTCCATACTGGCGTGCGTACTGTCAGCAGTTTTGCTGCGGGCCCTGAGCTGTCTGAGATCCCAAGCCGATTTCCTCCCAAGCCTCTTACCAAAAACATCGAAGACTTCACCACTTGGAACCGCAGCTTTGGTATTCTGCTGGCGCACTGCCATGCTCGCCGCTGCTGCTGAAGGTATGGGTGGGAGATACTGTGAATCCAACAGTAAAGCTGTCTCACTTCACATGCTCCATACGGGGCTTTCTGCTTTGAGGCTGCCGGTGCGATCCCTTTCTCGTGCCTGCCATCACTAGAGCTGAGACTGGAAGCCCCCCCTTGATTACGAAGATCCTTCCCATGTAATTGAACCGATCGCATGAATCGCCTGCAGCTGCAACTGAGCTCAGGGATTCTCGGCACAGACGATCTCCCTTGCCCACGTGCCTTCGCCCACTGGAAATAATTCCCAGGTCCGAAGTGTAAGCACCAAGATCCGGCGGTGGAAATGGTTTCAAATTTCTCAAAGTCAGGCATGCCTATCCGAGGGGCTCGGTCGGGCCCGTGGGGCTGGCTATGCTCATGAGACAAAGGCGGGCCCTGCCCTGAGTTTCCTTTGAGATTCCCTTACCTTGCGTCGTTGCACCTGTGGTGTTACTCTCTCTCTCTCTCCTTTCGGGCCGAGTTTCCAAGACGGTTCAAGCTTCAATGCCCTGGCAGCCCCCCGAGCCCCACAGAAGCTCTGGCAAAAGCAGTCACGGCTCGGCCTAACCCCTTGCCAGAACACATGCCCGCCGGCGCACGACCAAGGTCACAGGGCTATTAAAGCCTGCTACAAGTAGAACAGTGGATCAATAGAGATTATGATCGAAAAGCCGAGGCTCTCTCTTGGAATGTCACGTGAATAACATCTTGAGCGAGAAGTTGCTTGACGCAGAAAGAACTGGCCAGCTTTCGACTCCCACACTCGCACTAGGAAGGCACGGGTTCTACATCGACAAGATCAACCTTAGTGTTTCGTTAACAGTGTGTCGCCGGCCGGCGAGATGTGCTTCTTTTAGCAGGCCATCACATCAACGTCCTTGGCCTTAGATAGCAGAACTGAGTCGGCTATTCGTTCACAGTTATCGGGTCCGTGCTGAAGTGCAGACTCTGAACACGAGCTGCAAGTCCCATGCGACACCTCGCAATTGTCGGAAAACTGACACAAGAAAGCCAGGCAGCATGGTTTCCAAAGAGCGCCGTGAGGTCTCCATCCTCAAGGAAACGGCCTTGGTGCGCCGGCATCATCCACCAGGGTAAGCTCCTTTTCGTCATCCCCCAACCGAAGATGTTTGCATGCTGAGAATTGCTACAAATGACCTCAGCCTTGCACCCAGTTCTGCTCTGGCTCCGGTGTCGAAGCTGAGCCTCGGACGCACTGCCTGGTCATCCTCAAAGATCGTTGAGAGTTGCAGGCACAAAGTCTGTATCTGTGTGTGTGTGGGGGTCTCTTTACTGAGGGGTACTAAGAAGGCTTCGAGTTTTGCCTCCTGCATTGCTGAGAAGGCTTGAGGTGGGGCTGGACGAAGAGGCTTGCAATGCAAATTGATCTCCGGTCTGATCAACCGGACATACCTGCAAGATTGGTTTCACCTTGCAGTGGCCACAACGAAGTCTGGAGATTTACAAGAACGTGATACATCGCATCTACTGGTCATCAACCGTTTCTCGTCTTCTTCGAACCACGATTTATTGTATAGTACAGGCTCAAATTCCGGGTTAAACACCATTGAGACAACCCACATCAGGAAGCTGATGTGTGCAACTAGCGAATGTCAATGTAGTGCAGACTTTCTCCTCCTTGGAATTGTGCTGGCAGCAAAGCAGCACATCTCTGTTTCTCGGTCGGGAGACGAAAGGTGCAAATCGGCATGCTGCTGCCGAAGGCCGTGTTGTCGTTCAGTTGTACTGGGCGTGCATCCATCGCTGATTTGCACGGTCTTTCCGGTGTCGTGTCGTTCCCGGGCTGTCGAATCAGCAGCATGAGTATCATCCTCGGGTTCGGCCCGCTGCATTGCTTGTGTCAGGACTGACTCAGCTGAGGTCAAGAGCCAAACGATGAAACATCACTTGCATTCTTGCAATTTCGATGCAACTGCATACATATTAGCTATCCGTCCGACTCCGTAAAAAAGTCCTGATCTTTGACGGCTCTTAGCTGGGCTCCGCGACTGTGTAGAGCTGCATCGCTAGTTGACTGGCGCCCATCTGTGATGCTGCCGTGCTGCTCCCTGCGCAGGGGTTGGAGGCGTGATGCGGCCGTTACCAATCGTTCAGCAAATGGTCTCGGAATTTCTCGGACGATTTCAAGACGTGTCTACAGTATGGGGCAGTTCTGAAGCTAGCTGCGTCGCCTTCCGATACCTGTCCCGCCGCTGCTGCAACGAGTTGCGGCCTGCAGAGATCTGCAGGCTTAAAGGCTTCGCATGCAAGCGTGCATCGTCTGTTATCGCTCATCCCTGTACCTCCAAGCCAAAAACATCGTCTAGCAGCCTAGCAGTCAAGATGTGCAAGGATCTGATAGCACCAGAGCAAGGGATGAACTCTGTGCGCCCTCGACAAAAGCTTGGAGCATTTGTTTCATCGCACAGCCTCCGTCGAGCTTCCGATGCCGAAGGCCTAACATCCTAGCGTCCAACACCACGGCTCCTTTAGCAAGTTCGGTGTTTTCTGCGCGGCATTTTAAAGTGCACCAGTTCTGTCGACTCTGTTCAAACGGACCCCATGAGCGACCAAGCACCTGAGGTCTTCGCCGTCCACTGACACGTAACGGTGTGAAGACTTTCGAGCGGGAGATCCGTAGAACCAATCAAAGGAACAAGGACAATTCTTAAGCCGCTGCCTTGGCGCGCTGAGTCCAAAGCCGGCCTGTCTGGAGATGCTGAGTTGAGGTCGGAACCTAAATTCCTCCGACACTTGCGCTACATGCGGTGCTTAGAATTGTACATGGCTGGGCCGCTCCAACGGACACCTTCGCCAACTCGGTCGCAACGCTGTTGCTCTGGCGGAGGAATAGTCCTGACTGGCACTGTTATCATGCCGAGAAGCAATCACGTCTACACAAAGACGACAAGGACGCTTCAATTTAGTGAGCTGGACATCGAGCCCCTGTCATATCAGGCCGATATATCAGCATGCGGGTACTCTCTCCATTTGCCTGCAGTGTATATCTACCCAAGATGCTTCCCACCTCGCTGCTGCGCTATCTAGCTTCTACCTAGAGAGCCAGAATGGTACCGAGGCATGTACGGATGTCTGCGTGTACCTGTTTGCATCGGCACCTGTATAGAAGGTTCACAACAACATAAACATGCTTAAGCAAGAGCCTCTGATAGCTAATGCACACAGTCTTGCCTCCTTCACTCCCAATGTGAACATCCCAGCTTCCCGAGAAGTCAAAAGCAAAGGACCCGTGCCTCGGGGGGCGCGGCAATTCGTCAAGTTCCTCGTGCGAGGGAAAGATTTAGGAACACCACACCGCTGAACTGCACGCGAGCGAATAACGTCTTGGCACTTCTACATCCTAGGTCCCTGGCAACAAGATGAGAGGCGCAAAGCAACGTTTCCCGAAACGTGAAGCCGAAACCGGCGCAGCCTTGCTACAACGATGCCGCGCACGGAAAGCATCTGGTCACGATGAACACCTTAGTTGAAGTTGTTTGATGCAACTCTCATTCCTGCCCTGAACCCCAAAAGGGAAACCCTTAGGGAAACCCTTCATGTTGCCATGCGCATGGATCATGATGACCAGGATCATCCAGGATCTGAATTCTTGGTCTTTGCTTTGCCATCAAGACCCGGAGATTTCTGCGACCACCTCAACACATCCCAACCCTAGAACTGGACAGGGATTGTTTTTGAAAAGGTCTCTGTCTGCACTGCCACGGCGCAATCAAGCGGGGGGCGAATGCGAAGCTCTTTCTTCGTTAAAGACTTCTGATAGAGTTCTGTCTGGCCGTTGGCCAAACTTCCCACCCCCTATGACATCTCGAGCAAATGCGAGCGAGCGCACGCTGGGTTTTCAGCAAGATAGCAACAACTGCCGATTGGACGATGTACGTGGGCTCTTGCTCCAGTGACTCTAGTGTCGGTTGTGGCTGTTCGATGCCTAAAGTCTAAAGCCGTTCACGTGTCCGCAACTCACGATCACAAACAACAGAAGCACGCAACACGCTGCCCACAAAATGTCCTTTTCACTTATTATCCGCGTCTCAAGCGCAGCAACACTGTTCATAAGCTGTCTTCTGTGTATTTCTCTCCCTCTGCCCAGGAGTGCAAGGTTCAAGATCTTGTGATGTCTTGGCAGCGCAGGCGCCCTCGTTGGCTCCGGTAGACTGATAGTTTCCGAAGCCCTTGCTTTCGCACCCCGTCTTCATCGAACTGATGGATCCTCTGGTGCATCCCGAATCCTCGCTTCGTGGCACTTTTCTTGCCATAGGTGCGGGCCCTTCTGCCGCCTCCTCCATGGCAGCCCCCAGCCTGAGTCTGAGTGAAGCAAGCTGCCCTCAGCCTCAGCGAACTCCCTAAGAACTCCCATGACTCCGGGAAGGAAACTTTTTGGGGAACTCCCGGGGAAAAACTTCCTTTTCCTTGCGGCTCGGAGACCAGGTCCCGAGCTCCGCCAAGCGGGCGTCGACGTGGGCCGAGGAGCCGAGGATCTGCAAAGCGTCCAAGCGACGGGGAGGACGGGCTCTGGAAGAGGAGAGCTATTGCTACTTACTACTTACTGGCTAAAGATAGAAAGGCTCCGGCGAGTCTTGCAAATCCGCATTTCTTGTGTCAGGCAAGGTTTAGGTGAGAGGTCGAGGCTGGGGTAGAGATTCCTTCAAGAACTACTAGCGTTACTAGCACCTTCAGCTTCCTCCTGGCTTCTTCACACCAACCCTGCCTCGGCGATTTCGAGAAGGGGCTGGTAGGACCCTGTCAGAACACTGAGCCGAGAATCTGGTCTTCGAGGCTTTCGAAGGAAAGCCAACCACAATGTGCTGCATTGTGGGCTATACCTATACAGCTATAACTATTCGACCTCACGATAATCACATGGATGCTACGAATACATCTGTCTGGCTCTCTCCTTTCTCTTCTTCTTGCTCTCTGCCCTCCTTCTTTCACGCACAGCGGGCAGGCCCCGAAAATCTCCAGATCGCCCTGGGATGGCGCAACTTGGTATCTCGTGAAAACCTAGAATGTTGAGTCATTGAGCCATGCTTGACCTTGCGTGCCGTGTTCCCGCATAGCAGGCACAGTCTAGTCGCTTCGGTGTGAGCCCAGCAGCTTCGACCTCCCGTGCACGCATTGATCTGGAGACCATGGTGAACCGAAGGCCTTCAGTGGACTCTGCTGTCGCCACGCACACCTCTGACAGGGAATTCATAGCAAGACCGCGAGGTGCAAGTATATTCGCACGGTCAAGGTGCTGCCCACACCAATTTTCACACTGCCTCTTGTACCGGGCCTCGCCGATGGCTTTCAGAAGGCGTCGCAAGGAGCAAATCGCCAGGTCGCAACCTAGAAAAACCGTCAGAGATCGGATGGCTTGCATGCACTGATCTCTGAAGCTTTCGGCCCGAAGGCTGGCTGCTGTGGCAAGCCGAACCCAGAATGCGCTAACATCTACAGATTTAAACAAAAAGCTGCAAATGACATGCGGCTGGCCCAAGCAGATGGCCAGAAGGCGAAGGCTGAAGCTTTCCCACGACCCACTAACATGAATGTGCAGCAAGCTCCAATTCTTGACAGGAAGACTGCTTGCCCACATGGAAGCACTCAATCAAAGCACAGAGTGAGAGGCCGAACACAACCTGTCCGCAAGCTGGGCATGCTGGCGGTGACAGCGGCGTCGTTCGCAGCCAAGACCCACGAGCAGCTTCAACCTCGACAGCTCCTCGCGTATCACTGACTGGGCTTCGGCAACATTGTCATATTTTCTGCAGCCCGAGGTCTGAGGTGCAGCCTGTGGAAGCGATTTCGCAGCTGCAAAGGCACAATATAGCAAAGTACTGTTTGTTTGACCAGCTCCAAAAAGTTAAGACTCAATGTCAATGTATGTTTATGAGGTTGCTGCAGACCCATCGATACATGGCAGTCCTCGGCACCTTTGGCCACGGCGCTCCGACGACGGTGGAGTTCCTCAGCCACCGCAGGATTCCTCCCCCCTGAAGCACATGCCCACATATGGAGGCAACCTACAGTGGAATCTTTAGTCTTAAGCTTGTGGGTCGTATTCCTGGAAGCTTCCGAAGTTCTGGCTCCTTGCCCGAAATCTCACTCCGATTTTGTATCACCATGGTTTGCATCCCCAGCCGTCCAAACTTCAGCAAGGTTGCCTCGTCGAGGTGGGGCCCTCAGAACATACGGTAAGGCCCTGACTCTGTGTAGTCGTCCTGCCTCCTCCTCAGATACGACAGAGCCGGATCCGGAACACTGTCTGACGCCCTGTTGATGCAGCGACTCCAGACGACGCTCTAACCGCACTCTAGATATCTGCTCCCAAGTGCGAGCATGCGGCCTTCATCCATTGCTCTGCTTCAGAGAGCAGTGCCGCAGGGGACTCAAGCCTCGGTCTCGCAGTTATCGGCTGCGGAAAGCTCGGTCGAATTGTCCGGTCACGCTGCTCGACATGCTTCCATGGAGCAAGCATCTGTCGTAGCATGCACTTCATGGAGCGAGAGGAGGCAGGCACTGACTGGTCCTCCGTCTTCGCTGACTGCCAAGAGGCTTGGTTTTCGGGCAAAACCGGTGCGAAAAGGGATGAGTCAATTGGCCGTCGTACATGAGCAGCGGCGAACTCTAAGGTGCAGCTGAAGGGGCTCCGGGGCTTCTTCCTCGTCTGCATGTGCCACTCGGCCAGTTGACTGCCTGGCAGCACCCCGCGTGACACAGCGGATTCGACCTCACAGTATTGTTGTTGACTTCTTATGTGGCTGGCATTTTTGCAGCAGGTCCGCTTTAGCTACCAGCTTTGTTGTACTTATCCTCCTCCAATTACTGTGCTCGTCATGACCAGAATAGCTCGCCAAGCAGTGACCAACTGGACCGGCTTCAAGACTGGAAACAGCACTGCTAAGGCTCGGGAGCTATTTTCCCTAAAACCTCATCTCCGGAGAACCTTGTGGACTTCTCGGGTGATGTTGCCGGCGAGTGAAGAAAGCTCAGCATGTCCTGGAGCAGTTGGAGATGCGAAGCTTGAGCCACGGCTGAGTTGAAAAGAACGAATCAACTTGACGGCCAAGGCTACGAGCACAACCCCGAAACACAGCGAAATCTCTGTGACGCCGCCTCCGCCGCGGTTTCGTGGGTGTGGAGGTGACTGAGGCCAGCGGCCTCCTCACATCCGAACCTGAGCTGGAAGGTGGAGCCAGAACGAAGTGTGCGAAGCAGCTCCGTGTCGTGAGATGTTGTTGGAACATAGGCCGTGGCAGCCCGAAATCCAACGGCTGCAGTTCTGCTACCAGCAATTTTTAGCCAAAGCCGGCGGTACCGGACCCGTCCATTACACGATCGTATGCGGTTGCCGCCTACGGGTCCTATCAAGGTTGGTGTCTTGGAGTCCCGGCTCCCAGACCACCTCGGTGCCGATGGGCTGAGCCTCTACCTCTGCCCAATGGCAGATCGCCGGAAGCGATTCCTGGGCACCAAGGCTTTTGGGCTGCAACGGCTGGGGGGCAAGAGCAAGAAAAGAAAGGATGCTACAGGGCGTTGTGTTGAGCGGTGTTGGCGGTCAGTGATAGGCCGGGTTGGCCCTTCCTGTCGTGATTCAGTTTTATCTCCAGCGTTTTCGTCATGACTGCCCTTCGGGTTTGCTGCTGCAAAAGCGGAGAGCAAAGCGCATCGATGGGAACCTGCAACAGCCGAGCTGCCACGGCCGGCCTCTCCTTCGGCTCAAGAGGCCGAGGCTCCATCTCCAACGAGGCCGAGGTGAGGCCCTCACAGATTGGGATCCTCAGGGTTTGGCCGAGGCTTCAGAGCTTTGGCTGCGAAGCTCAAGCTGCCGAATGCTGCGAGGAACCCGTGCGACTCTCCACCCAGGCCTGGAAGCGTCGTCACCTGCTTCGGCTTTCCTCGATGGCGACTGCACGACTCCAGTCTTGTCTGCCGCTGAAGGGTCGCATTCCGACCTTTGATTGCATTGCTTGTTTTCGTTGCCAAGACTCAAAAAGAGAGCTCAGCTTTGCTGTGAAGCCTTTGCGAACTGTCGTGGCGATCTAGGCATTGGGTCACCTGCTGCCACAGTTCACGGGCTTCACCAATGTCGAACGTCGTGGTCGAAAGAATCAAGTGAATCACTTCTGACGTTGTATTCTGGGAACACCATCTTCCCCCCTTCAATGAAAGAGTAGAGGCCCTTTGCATGCCCTTGCATCCCGGCCGTGTCCAGAACCATTGAATGACTGGCACCCAATCCGTCCAGAGAACTTTTGCTGCCAGAAAGCAGAAGGGGCTCCCCCAACATGTCCGAGCTCGGCGATGCCAGGAGATATGACCTTCGTGCGACATTTGCTTTAACGATAACCGTAGAGCCGGGCACCCCAGCCACATTCAGAGGCTTTCATGTGGCCTGTGGTACCTAATACCACGCTTCGATCTTGCTCGCAGGTAGCTAAGTGAGAAGCTGGCAGCCCGAATGTTTCAAGTGCCTTTCCCACACCAAGCTCCACCATACCCATTCCGAGCTCGCGCATGAAGCAGCGGAACTTCCAAAGTCGACAACCCAATTCCTGGGGCCCCTGGCTGCACGCGATCTCCGCTTGTTCCAGAAATCTGGGCGGCGATGGAGACAGGCGCCTGCCTGCCGCAGCGATGACAACTATGGTGAAAATGCTTCAGCTACTGCTGTTGCTGATGATGATGGCGCCAAGTGGTGATCTACGTGCATACTGAGTCTGCTGCTGTTACTTCCAACGAAACAAACCGCCGGCAAGCCAGCCTCTTCTCTCCAGCTGCATCGGACCCTGGCTGGCCAGGTGTTGCGGCCACCTGGACCGGCCTGCGAGCTAGCTTGAATGTCTTGCTTGATAGAAACAAAGACAGGAACTGCTATACATGACTGTTGCTATTCGCTCTCATGCAGTTTCCCAGAATGTCGCCCCAGAGAGGGAACGAAGAGCGTCTGCTCTGGCTCGTACAGCCTTTCGGACGTCTTCTGCTCTTGTTGAGCCGAATGTGGGCTTCTGAATCCACCAAGCCTCGTTTCTCCAGCTGCATCGGACTCTGGCTGGCCACGTGTTGTGGCCACCTGGACCGGCCTGCGAGCTAGCTTGAATATCTTGCTTTACGTGACGAGAACTGCATCCATCGCTTCTTCAGAGCGGCGAACTTGGTGAGCTGCGGTAATCCTTGTGCTATCACAGCAGAACAAGCCGGCATACCTCTTCTGCACTCCGCACAAAGCAAACGAAGTTTNGCATCCATCGCTTCTTCAGAGCGGCGAACTTGGTGAGCTGCGGTAATCCTTGTGCTATCACAGCAGAACAAGCCGGCATACCTCTTCTGCACTCCGCACAAAGCAAACGAAGTTTGTCTCTCCGCACAAAGCAAACGAAGTTTGTCTGCGCTCATGATTGAGGCCTTTAGCGCTTCCTGTGCTCTTATCGCACAGCTTATTCCGATTACTTGTTTAGCCGAATGTGTTTTTTTGGGGAATGTGGGGTCAAGATTTTCGATGAAATCCCACGGAGATCTAAAGCTACACCGCGGTATTCGACATTGGGATGTGCCACCTGCTGCAACTGATAGCACAAGCAGCCAGCCTCATCTCNTAAAGCTACACCGCGGTATTCGACATTGGGATGTGCCACCTGCTGCAACTGATAGCACAAGCAGCCAGCCTCATCTCTCCAGCTGCATCGGACTCTGGCTGGCCACGTGTTGTGGCCACCTGTACCGGCCTGCGAGCTAGCTTGAATGTCTTGCTGGATAGAAACAAGGACAGGAACTGCTATACATAACTTTTGCTATCCACTCTCATGCAGTTTCCCAAAATGTCGCCCCACCTCGGCTGTGCTTCCACTCCAGCCACGCCCTCTTGCATGAGCATGGGTGGCCTCTTACAGAATGGCAGAAAGGGAACGGAGAGCGTCCGCTCTGACTCATACAGCCTTTNCAAAGCAAACGAAGTTTGTCTGCGCTCATGATTGAGGCCTTTAGCGCTTCCTGTGCTCTTATCGCACAGCTTATTCGGATTACTTGTTTAGCCGAATGTGTTTTTTTCGGAATGTGGGGTCAAGATTTTCGATGAAATCCCACGGAGATCTAAAGCTACACCGCGGTATTCGACATTGGGATGTGCCACCTGCTGCAACTGATAGC
>BGNK01001371.1:75253-94210 GCA_003297005.1 Symbiodinium sp. clade A Y106 | reverse complement strand
TTCGGGCGTCTTCTGCTCTTGTTGAGCCGAATGTGGGCTTCTGAATCCACCAAGCCTCATCTCTCCAGCTGCATCGGACCCTGGCTGGCCACGTGTTGTGGCCACCTGGACCGGCCTGCGAGCTAGCTTGAATATCTTGCTTTACGTGACGAGAACTGCAGCAATCGCTTCTTCAGAGCGGCGAACCTGGTGAGCTGCGGTAATCCTTGTGCTATCACAGCAGAACAAGCCGGCATACCTCTTCTGCACTCCGCACTTTCGTTTGCTTCAAACAGACGCGAGTACTAACTCCGGAAATCGCGAAGCTGTGCTCTTATCGCACAGCTTATTCGGATTACTTGTTTAGCCGAATGTGTTTTTTTCGGAATGTGGGGGGTCAAGATTTTCGATGAAATCATAATCAGAAGCAAACCCCAGACAGTGCCGCCAGAAACCACCACCACCACGACGACGACCAGTGCACGTCAATCCCACAAGGCTTCGACGTGACCCCACACGCATTCCTGTGATGACATTGTCGCAGGACAACTTCTGCAAGTATGCTGGAGGGCGACATTCAAGACAGTTACAGGACATGCTGCCAATGTTCAGAATGGCATTGGTTGGCGTGAGATGTGTAAGAAGCACCCAGGATCTGGGTTTGGACTCTTCCTCCCAACGACAGATTGGTGATTGCCTACACAAGTGTTTCTCATAAAATGCTCCGCGCGGAAAGCCACCGGCGAGGGCAAGACGTCTTCGAAGACTTACATGGGCGTAGGACTGAACAAATGGCAGCCACTGCCCCGATGCAGTTCGAAACCCACCACTTGCCCGGCTGTGCTGACCTTGCGCTCTCCAGTGTGGAAGACGGTGGCAATGGTGCTCCACCTTTTGCGAGTGCCACGAGAGACCTGCAGAATGGTGAAAAGGTCAGCCAAGCACTGCGCACCTCTGCTCACGGCACCACAACAACCCCAAGCCAAGCTGCCTTTGCTCTCCAACCGCATTCGCCTCCCCTCCCGTTGGCGGCTGTGCCAGCCTGAACAGACGCATAAAGTCATCATCCGTTGCCATGCTCTGCGCAGCTCAGCATTCCAAGTGGGAAGGGAACAGGAGCCTGCCTTTGCTTTGATTCCAAGTTCCAAGGCCGGACTTTCATGATTCATTACCACACCTAACATGGAAGAAAGGAGGAGCCTTTCCACGAAGCTGAACCGAAATCCCAAACAGATCACCCGCAGGACATGTGCATCAAGGGCGCGAGTGTGCAGCCAGCAGTGGGTCGCCGCGCTGGATGCTGGGGGCAGGATCCTTGCGCTTAAGGTGAGACAGAAGCCCAGCAACTTGCTAAAGGCTCAGGCGCGCTGCAATGAAAGCCACGCAACATCCCAGTCCAAAGCCAAGAAAAAACTTGCCGACTTGTGGTCACGCAATCAAGCAGACAAGACAACTGGCTCATGGTTGAGGATTCGGGACCACATGTGCACCATTGTACACAAGTAGACTGAGCAGCAAGAGCAACACAAGCCTCCGTATGTATAAATGTATAAACAACACTACCGGCCAGCCTGGCAGGGAAAAACATGTGCTTCTGCAAAGGGCGCAACAACACAGCCTCGTTCTGGCTCACGACTATCGTCCAGCCTCGTGGTCTGCCGCTAACCTGGGCGACGACCTGCGCTTCCAAGCGGGCCGTCTCATGGCCCCCACATCCCTACTCCTTCTGACCACAACAGTGCCGGTGAAATTGATTTTCCCCTGCGGCCCAAAGAATCGCCAGGTTGAAAACCAAGGGGTCCCCCCCTCATCTGGGCGAGATCCCATGCAACGGCAAATGAGCAGAACGAACAAGATCAGCTCTGCACTCACCTAAGCCTTTTAGCTTCATCAGCTGTTAAGTCATTGCTCTGGCGGCCTGCTGCCCTTTCTGCCCAACGAGGAGGCGCGGTGGTGGCGGAAGGCCGAGGTCTTCCCAAGTGCAAGCAGGGCAGGGCAAAAGAGTATGGCTGCGTATAACGGCAATTAGCTGTAAAGCAGGCTCAGTGTGAATGGAGTGTCGATGGACTTGGAAACGCTTTCAAAAAGAAAGTCGGAAATGCGATTGCATTGAAGTAGTGGCAACGGATGCTAGGGGTGAGATGCTGCACGACAGTTTCCATGTGTCTCAAGCCGCCCGACTCTCAGCTATTCGCCGACTGTGCTTACATTAGTCAGGGACGTTCGTTGAAAGAAGATAAACACGAGAGATTCAACTACAACAGGGAAACCCTCAGGCTACACTTAGCCTTCCCAACTCTGCATCCCAATGCTCGAACCTCGTCCGCAGCCGTTGATGCCGGTGAATGCCTTCCGAAGAACCGAATTACAGCTGTTCGCTTCCTTGCCAAGCAAGTGGCTCGGAGTGCATTGCCTGCAACCTGGTAGATTCTGAGAGCTCGCATCTGCACCCCGAAGCCGGCAGTTCCACCCGCGCACCCAACCCATTCTACAACCATACCTTCAACTTCGACCTCGAACGCCAGGAAACAACTCTTCGTGACAATGTGCAGAACCGGAGTAGGCCAAGGCACATGTGCCCGAATTCCTGATAACGATGAAGCGGGTTGCAATTTATCATTGACTCGGTGATTGGATGGCTCGTAAAAAGCACACACACACACACACACTTCCCAAGCTTGAGTTTGCAACAGAACCCCTTCATGATCCCAGCGGCCGCATTGCACAAGGTCCTATCATACAGCTACAGCCCCAGACCTGTATAGTTGTTTGTTGAGCAATTTTTTTCCCTCCTACTTAGCAAACCTACCCTTCCAGCAACTGGCCTCCCCTGCCGGCGGCTAAGAGACACTGCCCGGTGCCGCCGGAAGTGACTTGCCTGGTCTAGAACCACAAAACAAAGAGGTGGATGCACGGGTCGTTGTACGAATGTGCCCCCCCTCCCCACACACACGGTGAAGGACTAGCTGACTAGCAAGAGTCGCCGCTTCATGCCGTGGCATGTGGTGCCAAAGCGATTCCCTCGAGACGTATCTGGCGGCCTCTTTCTTCGAAGCCGTGCTGCTTTTCTTCCCAAAAACGTCTCGGATGTTGGGTTCTCGTTTAGGTTCTAAGCGGGGGTGAGCGTTCACGGAGGGTACGCGCGGGGTACGTGCGGTGTACGCACCGGGTACGGGCGGGGTGGTCGTGCTACGGAGGATGAGAGTTCACGGGGTATACGCGCGGGGTATGGGCGGGGTGGCGTTCACGGATCTGGCGGCTTCCTAGCAAGCAACTTTCAATTTGGGCTGCAGAACGGGGTGGCGCATTTTGGAGGCAAGACCGGCGGACGCTCCTGATGCTGGGTCTTGGGGTCTTCCTGGCAAGCAGTGGCCGGGGTATGTGTGAAGTCGACAAGATCGCAGCGAGTCCTCCTATCGTCGATTGAACGTCCTCAACCTCCTGCCGCACTCCTTTCGGTCTTGATGGCGCTCCGGGTTGTTTTTGGGTTCCAGGCTTGACCTTGTTTTAAAACGAGGTCTTGCTTGAAAGGGCAAGACCACGGTATCCAGAGTCAGAGGTCAGAAGGCCAGTGGCCTGCCGCAAGTTGCAAAGATGTCAAGAGCCATCCCAGCCGCCTCTTCCACCTCCTCGGTAGCCACGGGCCGCTGCAGATGTTGAAGGCGCCACTGCTGCTGCTCCTTCCATGGTATAAACTCCTCCTTTTGACTTTAAGTTTTAAGCCGTGGAGGCCACATGATCGTTTTTGAGTTCTGGACATCGTTCCATTCATAACTCCCGGACTTCATCGTGCCCATCGATTTCGACCGTTCCGCCCTCGACCAAAAGATGGCAACACAACAAGCGAGGGAATATGATTTCAATTCTTCCAGCACTGTCCCCCCATTCCCCTGCTCCGGCCCACACAGTCGAACTTCCCGCTGAGAACGAACCAGATCTTATATCCTGGGAAGATCTGGAGGACTTACGCTCTCGCAACTCGGACACAGCCAGACGAGGTTCTTGGTTCGCGTGGTCGGTTCACTTCTAGTCCTTTCTAGCGAGATGGTACAAGCTCGAACTCGCATATGTTGCACCTGCGACGAGAACCTCATTGCGAGATCAAGCCGCCTTGAAATCAAGAGCGGCCAAGATTGTTTCCTATCTGGCCCCTTCCAGTACAAAGTACAGACTTTCCCGGTATCATTGGTATCATGTTCTGCGTGGTCCTGAGCTTCGATCTCCGCTGCAGAAGGCGATGGACCCCGGGGCCGAGAGCGTGGGCGACCTCCGGTCACCCTATGCTGTGTCCGCAGTTATGTCATGTAGGCGGTCATGTGCTGTTGCAGATCAACTGCCGATGCACATCTTTGAGCCATCACAGAAAACAGGCATAAGACCTGTGCCGTCCCGAGAAATAATTCGTAAGGGCGAAACCCTTGCAACTGGTCTCCATAAAACAAGCCTTCGCTTGGCCATTGCTCTGTCATTGCCTGTCGCAGTCTTGCTTCGAAAAGCTCAAGATGCTCCTCAGGCCGAACATTCAGCTGGTCGACAAGTCTTAATGGATAGAGCTTCAAGTATAAAACTGAGGACAGAAGACAGGACGGTCCTGAAATGCGTCACTGCAGCTTGAAGCCTTGAAGCTGCACTTTCAAGCCAGACTCAAGTCAGGTCCCTGGGCCGCAGGATGTCGCAGGCTCCCCCACCTGCGGAACCCTGGCGAAGTACTTAGGAAGCTGAAGTTGAAGCCCTAAAACTCCTGAGCCGTGTTTGGGGTTAGGAGTCTACCACCCATGCCATGTTGCATCGCTACAAGAGCTCGTCCTGTATGCCATCGGCATCCAGTGCTGCACCGGCCGCAGCTTCGCGAAGAAGCTCAGCCTCAAGAATGGACACCTGGCAGTGTTTTTGTCGCAGGAGACGTCGGTACTGTCGCGGCATGGGACCAGTTGCTTTAATCTTCACTGTCGTGACAGCGCCTGCTGCTGCACCAGGTGGTCTTGCAACCTTAGTCCCAGCGGCATCCTACAGGAAAGTGAGCTGCAGGCCCGCAATTCTTCACACTTTCTGCCACTTTGGCACACAAACAGCACGACTCCTCAGCCAGCTGAAGTCGTCTGAGCAACGCCGTATGAGCCAGTGGCACTGCAGCAGCAAGCGGGCTTCCTGGCGAGGAGCTTTTGAGCCCCGAGCCGAGATTGGCCAAAAATGTTCCCCGCCTTCTCCAGACGGGACGAACGGGACAAAGGCAAAACTCGATGCGTTGCTCAGGTCCTGCGCATGGTCGATTTCTCATCGCTCATTGGGACCTAGGAGCACTCGTGGTCACCTAATATTACAACCATGCGATGTCTACAATGAAAACCCTCCGAGAATTTGCAACGTTATGGATGCGCAGCATGGGAGCTCCACTCTCAAGCACAACAATCCCATGGAGAACAACCACTTTCCCGGGAGATAGGCTTTGCGCGTGTTGCCCCCGTAACCCGCGCAGGGCCCGATTGTGGGTCGGCAAAGCGCCGCGGCCAGAGCGACTGGGACTCCGGTCTGGCGAAGCCTCAAACTTCAAGATGTAAGAGGAGCTAAATAAAACAATTGGACCTCGACACCAGTATCTGGCTGGATATAACGAGAAATCATACAGTAGAGATATAGATAGGCGGGCACACACACACAGAGCTTGAACCTAGGTTTGGCTTGCATTTTCGTCAGAAGGGTGGGCATGGCATGGGTGATCTCCAATGGAATGGCCGTGCTTCGGACTCGAAGCCCAACAGGGCCTGAGTATCCAAGGTGTGTGCTGGCCCTTTCCGACGAGGCAAAGAGTCCGTGTCGCTCAGTACAAGCGCGGGACCGGGCCGTCGGGCAGGCGCCACTGTGCCGTGTGCTCCGAGTCCTGGAGCGGCTGTAGAGCACTGGTCGGGCTCCGGATTTCAGAGAAACTGCAGCGGCAGCGCTGAAGCACTTCATGCCAAGTGGGGTTCTCCTCGTTGATGGTTCCTCGTCCGCCGTAGCTGCGGTGGGCATGCGATGTCACCTCGCGCCTCATTTAGTTTTGGGAGGTGGAGTACCATGTGAAGATGAAGCAGGACTGCGAAAAATGGGCTGACCTCCTCGGTGTGCCTGCCATCGAACAGGCTTTTGCTGAGATCTTCCCTGTACTCGAAGCAGCAATACTGTCTATCCCTCCCACGGCCGGTCCAAAATCTGACGCATCGATGAAACGAAGCAACACAGGACTTGCCCACACGACACTCGAGGCCTCTGAAAAAAGCTGATGCAAACTATGCACACAGTCCCAACAATTACAACCAGAGAGTAAGTACACTTCTATCGCAAGACAGATGTCAACCAGGTTGCTCCTTTGAGGTTTGATGTACTTGGCTCCTCACTCGGTACACGCACGATCCGACTGTTTCGTCTTGTGTTGTTGACACGAAGGATCAGTCAAAGTTTCATCGAAGTCCAACCGAGCTGCGGAAGCCGCATGGCCTCCTTCATGGAATCATTTCAGAGAACATGGCTACTAAGCCGTAGGTATGAAGGCTTGGCCCGCTCTCAGACTGTGTTTCGAAATGTCTTGAAGCTTCCTATGAAGAGTTTCCTTGTGGGCCGGCGATGGCTGATGCTTCACCTGCACCTGGCATGAAAATTGCTGTCGAGCCTCAACCGCACACAGCGAGGCTGCACAACCCTTTGGCCACGAACCCCAAAGCTGAATAGGAATGTGCCGAAGCCCTGAGACTCCTTTTCCCAGTTCGCGAAACCAAACGCTGCAAATTCGAAATCCCAGGACCTTTGTTTGGTACGAACCGGACAAACCAAACTAAGGCGTACTTCCAGACCTCCAAACAGAAGCCTGCTGCCCAATTTCTTGGCATTCCCATATCTCGTTTCTGAAGCCCGCCCGTCATGAACACTGGCCATTCAACCACAGTTGTCTCGAATGATTGTTTGTCGATAGGATGACCCTACGAAGTGCAAGAAGCTCTTTTTCTACTTGCCCCGCTCGCGCTTGTCAGGGTGGTGCCACTTGCAATTGCGCTTGAAGTCGCAGGTGCCCATTGACCTGAGAACAAAGGCTTCACTACTTGCTTTCCAAACGCCCTTGACTCCTGAATGTGAGCCCATAAGATTCAGCACAGAGCAGCCTCCCTGAACAAACAGGCTTTGTTATCAAATCGAAAGTGTTGGGATTGAGGATGTGACGTTGATGCGACAAAAGTCCTCTAGGAGTGGTAGAAGCAACAAACAAGTTGGTGGCGCAACTTTATTGCTGCTGTTGCTACAGTCGCAGCAGTCGTTTGAGCTCTTGTCGGGGCTGTGATCAAGATCAACAAGTATCAACAAGTAACAAGAATGTACGGACAGCTCAGCCTAGCTGCATGTAGTACGGGCAGGTCGCAGCCCAAGGCCGCATCCTTGGCTCGGAAACTCTGCGACGCTTGGCATACAGTAGTGTTCAGATTTAAGAATTTAAGAAAGCCAGGCATCGGGAAGCCCTCCGAGTTGAACGTGACCTGTCGATTTTCACGGCACGTCAGGCACCCCCAGCTCCAGAGACGTAATAGATCCACAGGCATGTACACCTTTCTGAAGCATCTCCTACCAGTAGCCTTCACCCAATGTGAACAGCCCTTTTGAAAGCCACACCTTCATGCCCTCGGGGTGGTCGAAACGGCAATTGGCCGCCAAACGACACGTGCCTCCGATACCATGGGAAAGGTCTGTCTGTGTGTTTGTGTCCGAGGAACCAGCTTGCGATCATTCGGATGGCTACAGAGCTTGCTTTCGGCCATAGAATCATTGATGCTGGGTCTAGGAATCACGCACCCCGCGCACTTTACCCTTGAAGCCATTGCACATGAACTCAGCACCTGGATTTCTCATCGGAAGGCTTGCCACTCTGGAGTCAAAGCAGTTATGCAACCGGAAAATCAGGTCCCAGGGCTCCATCCGAGGTGCCACTTTTCGCGAAGGAATCGCAAATGCGGGCGCCAGGGCGCATGGGCAGCCCTGTCATTATCGTGCAGAATTGGCAAGGGCGCGTGCTGCCACGCTGATCCGAAAGTTGTGCAGGCAAAGACATCTTCGAATGTCCTTGCTCCCTGCCTTGGCTGTTCAGCCCCTCCTTGACGGAGCCCTGATGACCCCCGGCAGCAGCACGGAGCTCTGACAGGAAGGCCACATCCTGCGCTTCTCATGCCACATGCCGCTGAGATTAGCTGTCATGAACAAGTTTCCGGATTGTCATGTTGTCCTAAAAGGAGCGCCACCACTGCTGCGCACCACCCGTGCGGAAGACTTGCGCGAGACTTGTCTTCCGGGATTTTTTGGCTCCCGCTTGGCTGATCCGAAGAACGCATGCAGGTAACGAGTGGCTGCTGAGTGAAAGGGGCGACAGCTAACCTCTTTCGCCCCAGGACTCTCGGAAGGAACTACATCCCCAAAACATTCAACAGCAGAATCCAGGGAGTCCCGGGAAGGCAAGGGCTCAAGGCAGACAGTCTCAGGGCTCCCCCCCCATGCGCCTTGACGGAAACAGCAAGCTACACAACACTAAAGTTAAGGCCACTGACTTCGCGCATTGTTGGGGGGGCCAGTTCACACTCCAGAGTACAAGAAAACGGTGTGTTGCTTGAGAGCTTTAAGGAGCTCTCCGACACCTCTACACTTCGACATCCTCCACACTAGACCAAGAAACGCCATATCCATCAACCACACTAGGATGCGCAACATTACGCCAAGGAGGACATGTCTTCGGTGACTGAGCTACACTGCCTACCAGCTGAGTGCAAACCGCCCAAGAAACACAGCAGGGATGTCCGCACAAAGTCAAGTCGGTAGCTTGGACGGGAACACAGGAGAGGACCCATTCAGTTCTGACAAGCCGGTCAGTTAGTTACTCTCTCCAGCCGTTTGCTTCAGAAACCCTCTGGCCATCGACTGGAGTCCTCCTCCCGACCTGCAGCCACAAAGAGCTCCCGAAGGAATTTGATCTGCTCCTCACACTGCGAGAGACATTTGTTGAGTGATGCTGAGGACTTCTGCGCCACTTCCCAGACTTGTACTGTGCATGCGGGCTACTACTTGCAGGCATGGATCCTTGTCCAAGCCGCCATTGCCCCCGGCCTTCTTCGCATACGCCTGAGAAGTGTCACGGGTGCTGAATGCTCCATCGCCGTGCATTAAGTCAGAATTTCCTGTCAACGGCAACGGTGCCGAGTACCAGTCAGTGGGAGCCGGAGCCCGACGGCTGCCTGTCTCTGCCAAATTATCTCTGCGACTCTCCGATCGCGCCTCGATAGCTTTGATCGCTGCAGTGAACACCGCCGAGAGCGCCTCACCAAAGATGCAAGCACGGCGAGCACAACCTAAAGTGCTTGCCTTTCAGAAGCATACTGCTGCACCTTGGCAGCGTTCAGCTGCGAAAGCGCCCGAAGAACATCCAAGGCCTCCGTTCTTCTGGCCGCAGCTTTTTCGGCTTTCACATAGACGTGCCAAGACTTTTGCAAGGTGTTTAGGCACTTACTCTCGGGAAAGCCAAGTCAGGCAAATTCTGCCTGCCTCCATGAGGCTGAACCTGCGCGACTCGGCCTGACTGAGAGTTTGGGTCCCAAGTGCTGACCGAATTGAACTGCAGTCGACATTGTGCTCATGTGATAAATTGCATCGTGCGAGCAGCAACGACAGGAGTTCTTTGACCAGACTCTGTGACAAAGTACGACTCCTCCCTTGAGGGATGAAGTTCACGAGTTTGTCTTCTGCTCTTCCCGGTGCCGGGGCTGTGTGGCATCTGTGACAGTTTCACCGCTGGTCACGATAGACATCACTGTCACTGAACCAGACACAGATTGCCGCTTTCTGCAGAACTTATCTCCCCCGTGTTTCCCCCCCTGTGTGCCTCGGACCCGAGCGAGCTGAGACCAGCCTGAGGTGCAGTGATCCGCCGGATCCAGGAGCTTGCTTCTTGCAATTATTCTGCAGATATTCCTCGATATCTTCGGATTCCTAGGATCTAGATCTTTCTGCACCGCGCCTGGAGGCACTTCCTCATTGCTGGTCCCAGAGTCTCCGTGAATAGCCCCGGGTCATAGTACTTCACACCTTGGGGCATAGTAAAGGACTCTCGAGCTTCCCCACACGTTTGGTGCAGGCAGTAGGGTTGGGCAACGTTGGGCAGGTATTTGTTGCACCGACAACACCGGGTCCCCAGCGTGCGGCGGCGGCACAAACCGCACCAAGCTCCTGCGGCTCGAGCGAGGCGCAGCAAAGAACACACCAAAGCCTTGAGCTATGGATAGCTATGGAACCCCTGAGGACGGCTCCGCTGGTAGCTCTGCCAGCTCCTGTCGAGCAAACAAAGCGGTATCAACATATGGGTATGCTCGTACTTGTACTTCAGACGTTAGATTGAGGCTGAGGTCTTGCCGGCACTGCTGCAAACAATATGCGTTCGAAGACACTCTTGCCCTCATGTACGTGTGAAGTTCGTTCCGGTGTACACCCAGACCTGTTCGTGTCAGTTGTAATGCCAACTGCGCGAACTATCAGACTCGTGAAGAGTGACAGTTCAGGCTTGGCGCTTGCAAGATCCTCGTTAAGCAGTCCCAAAAAACAAGCCCTAACCCCAAACTTTCCGAGCCCGGCTCCTGAACCTTCCGCTTGCCGAAAGCCTGCGGCATGGCGTGATGACGACAGTGACTGGATGAATGGATGCCATCACGACAGCAGCCAAGACATGAGGCCCAGGCAACTGACTTTCATGTCAGATTTTGGGAAGTCGCAACCGACAAGTGGACATAGAAGCCGTCTTAAGCTCAGATGAAGGTAAAGTTGCATGCTCAATGCATCGTCACTCTTGTCAGAAGTAGTAGTGCGCTAGCACGATTCCAAGGTGGGTGAACGCGCCGCTGTGTTCTCTCCTCCTGCCACTGGTACCCCGTCCTGCACTTTCTGTGACCATTGCAAGCCTATCCGGGATCCGTCCTCCGCCAGGCGGATCATCTGCGGTAAGGTCTCCACTTCGGCGGGAGATACCGCAGCAGCCTGTAGCGGAGTTGAGGGCTTCGGCATTCCTTCCGTACTTCCGTGCAACAGCTGCTCAGCACAAAGGGTCGCATCGAATTGTGACTGCCACTTCATACCCAAGTCACGAAGGATAGTCTCGGTAAAGAAGCCAGAACAAGCCATCATTGTAGCAACAACCGCTAGCGGCCCAACAGGCTCAATTGATTGGTCGACATTCGCTGCCGAACCTGTGAGTCACCCCCGACCTAGCTTAACAGCTCAAGGAAGAACGGCGCCCCTTCGAAACATGGGCCCTTGCCTCGGGTGACTGCGACCGAGATCTGGTGTTGCTCGCGTGAGCACCTTTCAAAAAGAAGGGTCCACTGCCCCTAATTTCTACCCAATGATTCGGCAACGCTCTTCGCGATGCCACTTCGAGATACAGACTCGTTTGACAAATTGTTGCTCTTCAAACCAAACGACGTGCAGATCTTGACATCCGATTGCTCCAGGACGGTCCTTGGCGGTCCTTCTCCGACATGCTTGAGAGCTCTTTGCGACAGACACCGTCCCCGAAAGTATGCCTGAAAGTGCATGCCCTTCCAGCGTCCAACCCGAAGTCTCCCACAAGCCCGAGACGAGAAGCTCAGCGGGAGATGCCTTCGCTTCCAGACCCTGCGCCCTCATCATCGCTGTCCATCCAGGCATAAGCCTGGTACACTCGCTGTCGAACTCACAAACTGCAAGGCCGCATGTCAATCTGGAAACGTTTCTACACACCTGGTCAGGGCATGCAGCATGCTGAAACACATCAACGTGCAAACTGGATTTTGCATGTGCTCGCACTTTTGCTGGCAGCCTGCAACGCTTCAAGCAAGCCTAGCATCTCAGCCATCCTCTTGAAGCGTGGAGAACCCCTTTCTCTGAGTGTAGACTTACCAATAGGTCTCCAAATTCACTCAATCACTGGGAAAACTTCCGTGCAGCAGGCGTTGCCTTTGTCTCTTTTGGGGCAGGCTCCACATCGCATGGAGCCTTGGGGAGAGCCCTAGCAGTCGTATCTCAACAAACAGCAGTGGACTTCTTGCAAATGGTGCGTGCAGCGTGCAAACTGTTGACTTTCTTCTTCGTTTCTCGCTGAACCCAGTGTCTACAATCTACACATTTGCTGCTATGATCATGGTCAGCGTGTCTGCAGTGCGCGTCCCATGTCGTAGATGCATGGACGTTTCCCGATGCCTGTACCGCAATCCTTCCTTTAAGTTTACCCCCGCCATGGCGCATTGTGGTCGCTGCCTTCGTCAGACTTCTCCTGTGGACTCGAATCTTGGTGATGTGGATTTGGCTCCCTCTACTAATTGTTACGAACGTGCAAATGGGGGTCGGTGAAGCTAGATTCGGTAGAAGCTCTCGACTCGGACTCTTCGCTGAAAATGGAGTGTGAAAGGAGATCAAGCAAGTTGAATCTCCCCGCTTGTGGTTCGGACCCTCAATGTCGGCTTAAACACGGACGCTGCCAGGTCTCCTTTGCCCCCTCCGGCGGGCTCCGGCTTCGACTAGGGCGTATTCGGCGCAGCGGCGCCTGAGCTATGTACTTCGTCTGTCGCGATGTGATGGCCCCTTCTCCCATCGAAGATGCAGGCCGCGATGCTTTTTGAGTTTCTAAGCCTAAGCAATAACCCGTCTCGGGGAGGCAGCTTGCCTCGCATAATAGTGGCTCATGTGCTTGCGCACCTGCCGTCGCAGATGCTCTAAGAGACGACCGTTTGTACAAAGTTCAAAGCCCTTCTTTGGCCCATCGGATTGAAAACGCAAGGTGAAACGGGCACGGCTTAATCCTAGTGGGTTCAGCGTGGCGGCACGCGCCACCACCACACTCCGTGGGGTCCCAGGTGCAGTGTGGCCGACTCCTCGCAGTGACAAACTTCAGCAAGATGGCGCGGTTTTTACACGCAGGCATGTTGAAGCCCAAAACGCTTGTGCAAAAAGTCTCAAGCTTCTTGCCAATCTGACTATCTGGTTCCTCTGTTCTTAGTCTCCCGACTGATTGGTCTCAAGGAGGCCAGGGAGCGGCCTACAGGCTACTTGCTAGGGGCAGGGTGCCTGCAGAAGCTCTCAAGTATCACTACTCACTACCCACTAAGAAGTCTTAGCTGTTGATCATTGTCTCGATTCATACTCATGATTGTGCTGGTTTGCGGGGGCATGGGGACAGCGCTTTCAAGCTTCGAAGGGTGTGTCACATAAAGGCCTGCGCTTTCCCCGCGAGCACAAGGCTCTGACCCGTACTTACAGGTCATCCAAATCTACTATCTTTGCAGCATTCGCAGCTGATGGTGACTTCAAATCGCACAGGTCCAGGAGTATGCCGCTGGGTCGAAGTCTGACCGGGCCCCATGCCGGAGCCGGAGCAGAGGATAACCGTGCAAATTTCAGGGACTTGCTAGGCTTATCCTTCTTGGCCGCGATCTTTTGCCTTTGCTTCGGCTTCGTGGCGTTCACAACCGCGTTGAGAGCCTTCCGCTTGGTGGCGTTCACACCCGCATTGCGAGCCTTGCGCTTGGTGCCGGACGGGCCGGACGGCTTCGCAGTCTTTTCCGTCTCGGCCTCGGCCGGCCATAAGTCCAGGTCTTCGCCCTCGGGCTTCTTGATTCGACCTGAGAGGCGGCCGTAGCGATAGCGCTTGGGGTCTTGCTGGACCCAAGCGTGGATGGACTCCTGTGTTCTCCAGCAGTGGATCGCAGCAAATGCCTGCGCTCGAGCGGGCTCCGGAGGCCAGGGATCGAGTCCGAGCTGCTCGCTCTTGCCAAAGAAAACTGGAGCAAAGCCAGCCTCCTCATGAAAGTCTCGATGAGAATTGAATCGCTCCACCAGCACCGCCTTCAGGCCCTCCGTAGGCAGGAGTCGTTCTGCGAGCAGCTGGCGAAGTCTCGCCACGTTCAGGGAGGTCTCAGAAATCGAATTTTCCAGAACTGTGAAGGGAGCAGGCCCAGCAAGGCCGCTCAGAGAAGCCAGCATACCGGACTCCTCTGCGCTGATGTCGGGCTTCTGGATCCCCTCATCTTGGCGCACCTTGCTCTTGCCCTTACGACGGGGTGGCTTCGCTGGCCTCTCCCATCCAAGCTTCCTGAACTGGGTCTTTTACTGGATGAATCATTCTCGGACAAACTCTAAATATGGCCGCTATATTGAAACTTTGTGCCCTCTCTCACTTTCCCTCCTTCCTCGCTCCCTTTCTGCCTCCATCCCTCTCTCCCTCCCCCCTTGCATCCATGGTGCTCGCCAGTCTCACAGACCAAAGCACAATCGGGGTCTTGCCAAGGGAGCTGGCAAGACTCGCAAGCGAAGCAAATTCGACCGCCAAGGGTCCAGCAGCGAACGGAGAGACCGCAAGTCAAGCATGCTTTCCGGAAGTAAACCCAACGGCGCTTACGCGAATCCTTGCTGTCGTCCTGGCTTTGGTTCCTGCAATTCAGCCATTCATCGTCAAGCACAGTCACGAGAGTCCCAACCCTGGCACCGAGCTGTAAAAGCATGACGCTTTCCCTCCAAAGCTTGTCGAAGTCTGAGGAAGAAAGCGTGCAAGCAGGCCGCAGAGGGTGCCAGCGGAGGCGGTGCAGCAGCTCGGCTCGATAAATATTGCCAATGCCTGCCATCACTGACTGGTCCATCAGCATCAGGCCGATGGGCCGCGATGACGAGCGGATGCTCTTCCATGCACGTAGCGGCTCGCTGTCCACACGGAGAGGATCCGGGCCCAACTGTGCTGTCACCTTTGCCAGCTGCGCAGCGGATAAGAGACGACATAATATGCCGGACATGTAGCCCACCACTCCGGTCTCGGAGCTTTCCAACCTCAGGCGGGACGTCCTTCGCGGTCCTGGGTCCTGTGACAACCGAAAGAGCGGGATGCCACCTGACAGGGCTGCACAAGATGAACAAAGAGCCAAGCCGTACCGGACGTTTAGAGCCATTCTCTCTATCTTCCCCCCGGGCCCTCATGCTTATCTTCTTCAGCATGCTTATCTCTCTATCTCTCTCTCCCTCTCTCCAAAAACTCCCCTCTGATGCACGAGTGAAGTTGCCACTGGACCTGACATGCCAAAGTGGAGATGGAGAACATGAAGTCCAACGGGTGTTTCAAAATGCAGGAAGAGATTCTTGCCGATGGTCTGCACCAACACCAGCACACAGCCGTTGACTTTGCTGGGGTCGAGAGAGCCGTTGGGGCTACTTGCCCGGAGCCTCCTCCGCAGGAAAAGGAGCCGCAGCTTTGCAGCGGTCCGCCACACCCCGTTCCCTTCCACCATGGTGCGCTGCTGGAAAATTATTGCCTACATGGCTGAGAATCAGCGGAAACAGCCACGGTGGCCGCGGTCGATATCAGGGCTCCAAACATGAAATACTGCAAAATCCGCGAAACGCTACGAAGCTGTTGTTGTCAAGCAGAATTTTACATACCTCTTCTGAAATCACCACGAAGCACTGGACTAACAGCTTTTCCATCCCGAAGAAGCCGCACACTCTGCAGGTTGCCTAAGCCAGAAAAGCCGTCCGATCCCTCCTGACCCAACCCGAGTTTCAAGCGGGTCCGGTATCAGCGCATGCACAGCTCTGGGGACGCCCTCCACGCCTCACAGGAGGAAGCCAATGAATGCGGCATGGAGGTTGGCCAGCTTCTGGGATTGGAACGGGTGTCCGAGGTCTTGTGCACTCTGTGGCCGATTTTCAGAACTTGACAACTTAACCACTATCACCGCGTGCATGCACCAAAAGCCCCCGGCCAGCACGATAGTCGTGGCCGGCAACCACCCCACCAGGTGGCACAAGTTGGGACCAGCTGCGAATGTCCCTGGCGCATGACCTGGACTCGCAAGGGCGCACCAAAGAGCACAGGGGAGAGACACGTGTACAACCAGTCAAGGAAGACAAAACTGCCAGCGACTTCCCCATTGAAACATGCTCTGGATCCTTGTCCTCATGTGCTGATGACCTGTTCGCAGCTTGGTCACCCAGCTGTGACGGGCAGTCGGACGCACTGGCTCCCACAACTCGGAGGCATTGTCTGGCTCGTTTTCAACCTCCAGCCTCTTGCAGTCCCAGCAGCTCAAAATCATGCTCGCCATCCACGAACACAAGGTCAGGCAACTGGCACGCCATTTGGCGGGATCAACAGGCAGAGTGGTTTCAGACTGTTTTTGCAACCACGTATCTGTCATGTCGTTTGGCCTGCTTGGTGCATCATGCAAGCCGTACCGCCGTACAGCACCTCTACTGACTTCTGCACAGTGGCTTGTTGCTACCAGCACAGTGTCGTCCAGCTCCACACCTACCTCGGAGGACACGACCCAGGGACAGCACACGAGCTGTATGAGTCAGGTGCTGACATTGCAGCGCCTCTTCCTCGGACTACTGGGATTTGCAGCATTCCTGTCTAGGCCTCCTTTTCCATCATGGCTCAGAACCATGGTGCACGATACTACTTCTAATGCTCCCCAGGCCTTGGTACCTGGGCGGGGTTTAATGCACCTCACCTGAGCAAAATACTACAGCACCGCATATTCATAGCTGAGCTTTCGCGGGATAGGCTTCGCCTCTGGTGATGATGGTGTTTCCACCCACCTTCCCCAACCATCTCCAAATACACACGCGTTATAACTTAGACACGCTGTACATCAACCTGTTCCTCCAAGATACTCTGACATTAAACGCTTGATGAAAAGCCTGGTCCAGCAGGTACCGAACTTTATGTTCGCAAAAATGTTTTACAGTTCTGCCGAACCTAGCAAACTGCCATATAGGATGCCACGAGAGTGTTAACCACANTGATGAAAAGCCTGGTCCAGCAGGTACCGAACTTTATGTTCGCAAAAATGTTTTACAGTTCTGCCGAACCTAGCAAACTGCCATATAGGATGCCACGAGAGTGTTAACCACAATACCTTCGCAGTGCAGTTTCTAACCCTCCGCGGAATACAATGAGTACCAGCATCCATCATCTCCGCTACTGGGTAGAACATTTGCTGGGGTAAGGTGTTGACGGAACTTTGCCATGACTGAAAGTTTCGCCTCCTCCCTCGCAGACTGGTCAGTAGCAAGGTTGCACATGGCTTCCACATGCTTTTTTGGCCACTCGTGTACTGCAGGGGCATGGGCTGAAGTACGTTCCAAGGGCATGGAAATATTCTTGCTGTGAGGGATAAGTCTCAAACGCCTTGATTTCGCCTTCATCTGTACGCGGAACTGAAGGAACTGTACTTCCTTATCCCCCACCTTGCTGAACCTCACGATTTCTTCACACTGTAGCTTGAAAAATCCTGATTTGCTCTTAAGCTTCTGGAACCATGCGATGAACTTCTCGTAAGAGTTCGCTAAGATGAGGATGTCATCTCTATACCTGACTAGCATGTCAATACCAACACTTTCCAGGGCATCCTTCTCCACCATTCCTCTTTCTGCTTTGTGATAGAATGCCGAATCCGCAATACCCGCACTGTGTGGTAAGCCCATGCCGCTGCCCTCGACGACTTGGTACATCAGGTTCGCGGCTTCACTCCTCACAAACTGAGAACCTAAGAGTACATCGACGACCTCCTTCATGACGACTTTCTTTGAACTTTCATCCTCATCAAATTTTTTCCCTCCTATCGAATGCTTTCAAGGCCTCCTCTGCTAGTTCACGCAGTCCCCCGCAAACGAAGAACTCCTTTATGTCAATGCGCACTAGCCTGTACGTTTCGAGACCTCGACCGCCGACTGGACTAGGTGCTGCAATTCCGATAACTTGCACATCAGCTGTCTTTGAAGCCATACGCCCAACCCTTTGAACGCATAGCCTGAAGAACAATGCAGATTGCGAACTGAAACCTTTCCCTTTTCGAAGACAACCTTGCACCTGGAAAACCAGTGGTTTTCCTCAGCTGCGCTGCTATTAGCATCACCAATCTTACTTTCCGGCAATCCCAAAGGCAACACCGAGCATCATGAGCATCATCAGCCACACCTTCAGGCAATCTCGAAGATTTTTCCAGCAACCTCGAATCATCGGCCACACTTTCCGTCAATGTCGAAATCAGCTCCGCGCATCATGATCATGACCAACCTCACTTTTCGGCAATCCGGAAGGCAACCCCGAGCATCATGAGCATCATCAGCCACACCTTCAGGCAATCTCGAAGATTTTTCCAGCAACCTCGAATCATCAGCCACACTTTCCGTCAATGTCGAAATCAGCTCCGCGCATCATGATCNAATCTCGAAGATTTTTCCAGCAACCTCGAATCATCAGCCACACTTTCCGTCAATGTCGAAATCAGCTCCGCGCATCATGATCATGACCAACCTCACTTTCCGGCAATCCGGAAGGCAACACCGAGCATCATGAGCATCATCAGTCCCACCTTCAGGCAATCTCGAAGATTTTTCCAGCAACCTCGAATCATCAGCCACACTTTCCGTCAATGTCGAAATCAGCTCCGCGCATCATGATCATGACCAACCTCACTTTCCGGCAATCNCCGTCAATGTCGAAATCAGCTCCGCGCATCATGATCATGACCAACCTCACTTTCCGGCAATCCGGAAGGCAACCCCGAGCATCATGAGCATCATCAGCCCCACCTTCAGGCAATCTCGAAGGCTTTCCGGCAACCTCGAATCACCAGCCACACTTTCCGGCAATGTCGAAAACAGCCCCGCGCATCATGATCATCATCAACCTGACTTTCCGGCAATCCCAAAGGCAACACCGAGCATCATGAGCATCATCAGCCNCGAATCACCAGCCACACTTTCCGGCAATGTCGAAAACAGCCCCGCGCATCATGATCATCATCAACCTGACTTTCCGGCAATCCCAAAGGCAACACCGAGCATCATGAGCATCATCAGCCACACCTTCAGGCAATCTCGAAGATTTTTCCAGCAACCTCGAATCATCAGCCACACTTTCCGTCAATGTCGAAATCAGCTCCGCGCATCATGATC
>BGNK01001371.1:32587-75215 GCA_003297005.1 Symbiodinium sp. clade A Y106 | reverse complement strand
ACCTCGAATCACCAGCGACACTTTCCCGCAATATCGAAAACAGCCCCTCGCATCATGATCATCATCAACCTGACTTTCCGGCAATCCCAAAGGCAACACCGAGCATCATGAGCATCATCAGCCCCACCTTCAGGCAATCTCGAAGATTTTTCCAGCAACCTCGAATCATCAGCCACACTTTCCGTCAATGTCGAAATCAGCTCCGCGCATCATGATCATGACCAACCACACTTTCCGGCAATCCGGAAGGCAACCCAGAGCATCATGAGCATCATCAGCCCCACTTTCCGGCAAAGTCAAACACAGCCACCTGACTTTCCGGCAATCCCGAAAGGCAATCCCGAGCATCATGCGCATCATCAGCCCCACCTTCATGCAACCTCGAAGATTTTCCGACAACGTCGAAAACAGCCCAGCGCATCGTCACTTTCCGAATCTTTCCGGCAATCCCGAGTGTCATGCGCATCGTCAGCCCCACCTTCAGGCAGTCTCGGAGACTTTCCAGCAATGTCAAACACAGCCCCCCGCATCATGATCATCATCAATTGCACTTTCCGGAAGGCAACCCCGAGCATCATGCACATCATCAGCCTCACCTTCAGGCAACCTCGAAGATTTTCCGACAATGTCAAAACAGCCCGCGCATCATGATCATCATCAATCGCACGTTCCGGCAATGTCGAAAACGGCCCTGCTTATCATGATCATCATCAATGGCACTTTCCGGCAATCCCAAAGGCAACACCGAGCATCATGCGCATCATCAGCCCCACCTTCATGCAACCTCGAAGCTTTAGAAGCCCGTGCATCATGATCATCATCAATCGCACTTTCCGGCAATCCCGAAGGCAACCCCGAGCATCATGTGCATCAGCAGCCACACTTTCTGATAAATCCCGACGCCAAGTATCATGAGCATCAGGCAATCTCGAAGCCAACCAACCAGTGAGCATCAGTCGAATGTCATGAGCATCAGCAGCCCAACTTTCCTGCAATCCCTCTGTGGCTCTGTGTGGATTTTTGACACTCGCAGTCGGATGTTAGAAGGATGCAAGGCATGTCTAGAGTGCTTACACGTGAATCTCTCCTGCGTCGGTGCTCGCCTGCACCTGCTTGAGTAGTGCTTCCGGCTGGCGCTCTTCCGGCACCAATCGCCACGCTTGTGTTAGTCTGGGCAGGTTGATCGCGCCAACTTTGCCAGTGTTTCAACGCTTGCTCGCACAGGCCTGAAAGCTTTTTGTCTCTCTATGGGCTTGCCAGCACAGGCTTTTTGAAGGCTTCCCGTGCGAAGTGGTGGGGACTTGTAGAGCACATGAACACTGACTCGAGACTTGCCTTCTCCTCGTTCCACATAGCAGCCGCGGATGCCGATGCCTCAGCTCGGTCTCTTCCAACGCTTCGCATCTTTTTGGAAACAGCCCTTGCTGCCTTAATTGTCCGGATGTGCCACAAACCTTTGGCAACCCTCGCGCTTTGCGGCAAGCCTGGGCTTAGGCTTCTATAGACTCAACGTGAAGCCTGGCCTCGCGCCGGAGTCGTGCTCGCAATGGAAATCGCTTGTAACGGGCGAGGGCTTCACCTTGCATGGCAAACAAAAAATGGAAATGCCTTCGGCAGTTGCGCGCACTCCTTCCCCTGAACGAGCCGTGCCGCCGAAACCACTGAAGCATAATTCATAATGCAATCTGTCACAGTGCAATCGAGAAAGGGAGCTTTGCTGGGAAGCACAGGGAGGGCGAGGCGGTAACAGGCGAGCGCTTATTCCGTGCAGAGGGTGTCAATGGCAAACCTGCATTTGCTGTTGTCCCAACATACATGTACTCCGAACAGGACACCCGCACGCAACGGACTGCAGCAATCTCGCCATGAAGCTGAAGGCTTCCTCGCCACCCATCTTGTCCCTGCGTTCGCCACTCCTCGAAGCGCCGGGGGGCAGCCCTTGTGCTCTTCTGTGAAGTGTTGGCTCTAGTGCAGCCTCTGATTGTCGTAGAAGCCCGGGTAAGGGTCCACGCCAAACCTCGCTTGCGAATCACACTGGGTAAATTGCATGATGACAAGACAACGATAACCGCCGTCGGAGCAAGCTAACAAGCTTTTGCGAGAACCTTGCGATATTCGCGGAACTTTCGAAAGTTCTTGCTGCTCAGTCTGAGTCTCCGGTCTCCAGCTCCTACTCCTAATCCTCACGGCTTGGCCCGGCAGCAGTGTCAGATTTGGCATGGCTTCCAGCAGGAATTCCGACGTTTGACCTGTCGGGACGAGCCGCTTCGTGGTTCTCGAATATGCAGACAAGTTCGGATATCAACGACTCAGCGCTGGCCTGGTCAGCCGTACAGAAGCTGAATGGAATATCAGCCACTTCGTGCGTCCAAACAACTTCTACAGCTAAGCAGCAACTGCACTGCAGCAGCTAGAACAGTTCCCACCCTGTGTATGCCCACGGGCGCCTACGTCCACGCCCACCTCCACCATAAGTGGAGCATTTACCGCCAGGCCCTGGAGGAGGTGGAGGAGGACCTCACTTACATGCCCCAGCTAAGCATTTGGAACTTTAAGGCTTCGTGGGTCTTGCACTGCTTCGTGGACTGTTCTCGCAGGTCAGCTCCCTGGAACTCACGATTTTCTGATAAGTGGAACCGCTTCGAACTTCATAGATTTTGGATACTTTAATCCCCATGCTATGACACTTTCCTTTCTCCTGCTATCATCATTGATGAATCCTCCTTCCTATCCTTCAGCCACAGGTCACAGAGCAACCATCACACTGGTCACCCACCCGTCACAGTGTTACTCTGTCGCAGTAATACAGCACTCTCACTCATAGCAACACTCATTCGTATGGTTTGACTGTCTAAACTGCTCTGATTCTTCAACGCAAGATTACTACCGGCTACAAAACGCATTGCCGCTTCGCACAACATGTCACTGGCCTCCGGTGGGTTTGGCTTGAACAGCACAGCGCGTGGGATCACGGCCGGCACCTGCACAGCAAACATCAGATTTCATACTTCATGAAATGGCATAAAAATTAGTATACGATTGCAAAACATGCTGCACCATTGATCCACACGTGCATGTACTGCATATGTAACTGTAAACTTAAACACCAGCATGAAGCATATGTGTGTTTACATGTGCGTGCATAAGTGTGTGTGTAAGCCTGCCTACATGTGTGACATGTAATATATGTATATACGTTAGGCATACACAAATACATACATCCATACATGCATCCATACATCCATCAATGCATGCATGCATATATGCATATATATATGGGTATATTTATATTTTCATCTGGATGTATGCGTGTATGCGTGCTTGCATGTAATGTGGATTTTATTTCTGTCTGCATGTATGTATGTATTCATGTATGTATGTATGTATACCATCTGCACCGAAACAAACCTGCATACACATGCCCCAACCTTCATGGCAGAATGGCAACACACGCAGTGACTAAACAATACAACGATACGACCGTATTGCGCGTGGCCACGATACCCGGGCATCCAGAGCAAAAAACAAAGTCTTCCACATCATGGGACAAACTGTTTGCCGTATACTCTTAAATCATGCTTCAGTGAACAACTGGCAGTTACAGAAAGGCGGTCGAGGACTCGTCGAGGACGCTAAAGACGCCACTGTCGCAAGGCATGCAAAGGAACATGAACAGGTAGTGAAGGTGCATCATGGCAGGCAGTACCTCTCCTCCATCCGAACATCTTCAGTCTGAACGCCATGCAAGTATACAGCACTACAGCATATGTTGGGAAGTTGAGGCTGTGCAAAGTTGCCGGCCCTTTGACGAACCAGTGCCGGGGGCCCTGAACTCAAAACCCGGCCTTCGCATATGTGGCCGTTGCGCAGCAGTCCACGAGCCTGGGCTTACGGTTCAGGGCTGGTGCGACCCTTCTGACTGTCGATAGCTGTGCTCAGACCCGACAGGTTTTCACGATGGCAAGGCATGCCAGACATTGTAGGATGGCAAGCAAGTGCACCTTGAGTTGGCGTGCCAAACTTCAAACGATCAGCTGACCAATTTGCGAGTTTGCCTCCCATTTGCAATGGAACCCGAGCTACAGGTACAGCCGGTACTGTGCGCAGCTGCCCAAGAGTCCACAGGCGCACCTAAAACTGCAAGCCCCGCATTAGGGAGCCCACAACCAACACTTCTGGTCGAGACTTTAGCGAGTTCTCATATGCGAGACGGGCGACCAGGGCCATATCGACTGCAAACGTGCAATGCCGACGAAAGCACCTGCTAGAGACACCAAGTCAATTCTAAGCTTGAGCTCTCGCCAGTTCACAGCACTCGCTGAAGCGAACAAAACGGCCTTTGCATGGCCGTCGATAAGATTTCAGCAGGGTGGCCGCTGTGAATGTGCACGAGAACCACAAGCCTCTTGGCCTTGACTTCCCTGCCCGCATGCGAAGACCCACCTCCGATCATGTCCAGCTGCGATCTGCCCTTGCAGTGAAGCTCTGCCCTCAGTCGGAGCAAGCTCACGACTGAGGGTGCGCATCGAACAGTAGAATCGCTCGAGGTAAGGCCATCCAACCAAGAGTCTCCCAGTCCAGGGCATAGATCAGCTCCTCACCCACCTCGCTGCAGGGCAGGTCGGAGCAAACTCGAGACGAAGGTAGGCCGACAAGTCGCCAAGTGCGCCAGGAGTTCAACTTCAGCCGAGGTTAGACGGTTAGCCCCACGACAGGCCGACACCTCAATGAAATGGGAAGCCGAGCTGACACTCCGAAGACGTTAAGCCCAACGGACAGGGTGGCCTGGTGTGCCCACAGGAAGGCCACCCCTCCTGGGCCAGTGTTGTGGTAGCCACCGAACTCCACGGTGCCGTTCCTGTCCGAGACCCCGTGCTTCACCCCAAGATCTAACCAGTCTCAAGAAGACTGCTTCAGCAGGTCAGGATATGTTCTGATCCCACCACAAATGCCAAAGCAATTGCAGTTACAAGCACAACAACGACCAACCAGAGTCAACCACAACCACCACCGCAGCCGCCGCCACCACCACCACCACCACCACCAACAGCATCATCCGCATCGGCGGCCGTAGCAGGGGCAGCAGCAGCTGCAGCAAGACCTACAACAACTGTCGCAGTCACCATCATCATCACATCATCGTCATCGCATCAAGAACACCATCATCATCATCATCATGATAATCATCAATCATGGCCTTCTTGTGTTCAACATCAGCATCTACAGCGGCGAGGGCAACAAGACCAACATGAAAACCACAAGCAAGCCCAGGCAACAGCGGGCTTCAGCAGCGACAGCAGTAGTAATATCTTGTTTGAATATGCTTGCCACTGTAATCTTCGTCTTCATGAGACTAGATCAGCAGGAGAAAGAGCCCCGTTGTGATAATGGTGTTGCCTGGGATTATCGGCTCCAGCAGTCTGGGCCTCTGCTTCTGTGCAGTCGCCCAGACCACGAAGGCATTGAAGGCCTCTGCAGCTGGCAGATTCTGCCTTCAACTCAGGTTTGAGAGGCTGGGTGCTTTGCACTGGGTGATCACCAGGATTGATACTGTGTGACTACGGGGGTCAAAGTCTGGGGAATAGTCATGTCTTCAGTCAGACGGCAAGCTCAGGTGACGATAAACGAGCGTACAAAGAGGCTAAAGCTTTTCCAGTGTCGGGGAAGTGGGGTGTAAGGCTCTCCTGTGGTGTCCTGCCCAAGAGCAGGCATGCCGCTGCATGCTATTGTTGCCTGTGCCTTCTCGAAACTATTCTCTTCCCTCTTGCATTGCATCTTCATCCCTAGCCCGCCCTGCCGTCATGATCTTCTTTGTGGACGTGCGGCGGTCGGGGCAGGTCGGAGTGACCTTCCTCCCAGGACATGTTCTAGACATCACAAGCCAAAAGCCAAGCATCGCCAACCGACAACAGTGCAGTCCCGAAACATTCAGAGTCTGCGTGGCCTCGCAGTGGCGAGAATTTCTTCAAGCAGCTCGACGACTTTCCCCTTGGTTACAGGCTCCGCGCGGCACTTGCTCTTGCTTGCCTTGCTACTGGTGAGTCTGAGCCTAAGTTTGCAAGGGAAGTGGAACCCTGTTGCTGCTGCCTCAGAGAAGGCAGCGCCAGCTCTTCCGCGCAAGCAAGCTGGACAAAGCTGTGTGAGGTGTTCATGCTTGCACGACGTGGCTGCTGACTCAAGTCAAAACATCGCAAGGTCGACAGAGCAGTCTTGATTCTTGATTCCAACCGGGAGGCAGCCGCACCAAGTGCTATCTGCCGGTGGGCGAAGCGTCGAGGGATGAGGGATGCGAACCATTCTCGAACCTGGATCTGTAACGGGCCGTTCCAGTGCAGCCATGTGCTTAATCTGCGAAAGCAAGCCGACAGCCGCAAGGAGCCCACCTCCACTTGAAGGCTGCCGAGGCTGAGGAGCGCCATGCAACTGGAGAATCGGGCCTGGGATGGTGAGTCCCTCTAGCAATCCGCACTTCAGTCCTCCTGTGTGCAGGCTCATAGCAGCAGTACATGCAGGGGTGGCCCTCGAGAGGTTCCAGCTAGAGCTTCGCAACGAAACCAAAGACACAAGCAAGTGGCGTCCTTTGCGTCCTTTCAGCGAGACTCCGCGGAGCTGCACGAGTTCCAAAGGCGGGGGACCGCAGGCTTGAGGTCTCGGGGTTAACTGGACAGCTTGAGACCCCGCATTGCAGGGACAGGCTACCTCAATCTCATGTTCGATCCTTTTGTACAGTGACTCCTCGATAGCAAGTGAAGTCTTTGAGGAACGTGGGCCTTTGGAAGACGCTTGTACAGGCTCCAGGTCTCTCGGTAAGGGCACTTGCCTGTTTGTCTGGTGGCCAGATTACATGCGAGGCCGAAGTGGAAGCTGATAGGCCAAGCAAAACGCTGCGGACGAGCTGATGATCATGGTTGCGCTTGAACGAGAAGATCGACGAAGCCTGAAATGTAAAGCCGAATGTTCCTGGTCTTACCGCTCTCCTGCTCAAAAATGCAGTCGCAGCCCCCACGAAACGGCCAGCAGAGCGCCTCGTCGCTGTCGCCGGCCTCTGCTCATTGGATATCTTCTCCACAAACAGATTTTTCAGCACTCGCACTCGAGCAACTCAGGCAGGTTCGGGAGACAACTAAGGACCCTGCCCTCATCTAGAGGCAGACATGTACAGATTGCAAGATTAAGCCATTATCATTAAGCCTCGATTCAAGAAGCTTCTCTCCTGCCATGTGCACCACGATTTGTGGTGGTGGTGGTGCCTTCTCTTACTCCGTGTTCAAGTGTGCATGCACAGGCCGCACTGTCGGTGCCCAATACCTCTCTGTCACGATCTGCAACGCCTGCTGAAAAAAGAGCTTAAGCTCCCGCAAAGCCCTTTGTAGCACACCTTGAATCCCCAGAACCCTTTCTTTGAGCAGGGACTGCTGAACCAAGCCCTTGAAGCCTGAAACCACAAAGCCAAATCTTCGAGGCCAGGGCGAGCTCACCCTCCAGCTCCAGCTGCCATCGCTTCTTGACCCGGGGGGCGCCGCGAAGCGGCTTGCCCAGCATGGAGGGCCCATGAAACAAAGAGCAAGGAAGAAGAACTAGCTACGGGGCAAGGTGTCCGGTTTTCGGATTGTCTTCTAGTGGCAGTCAGTGGCGAGGCGACTCAATACCCCAATCCAAAACACGTTCGGGGGGAGTTCTGAACTCGATGGAGGTCATCCCGAGGTGTGGTGGTAGCAATGCCTTGCAAGCTACACCTACTCTAGATCCGCTTCGCGTCTGCATCCGAAGCCCAAGTGGCGGTGCGACATGCGGGTTGAAACTTGACATGCTTGCCAAAAGGCTTAGTGAACACCGAAAGCACTCTATACGATCGACTTGAAAGTGCACTCGAAGTCTCCTTCGTATCTTACGTGTAGCATATTGAAAGTTGACGAACCAACATCCAAACACCAACGCGCCGCGCGGTTTACGATCCATCGGCCGCTACAGCTCATTCCCTTCATGCTGTCAAGGCCGCGACAGGGGGTAACTGAAGATTTGCAAAAGGGTAACCCAGGAATCGAGTGGTGCTCCCGTCTGATGGTCTGCTGATTCGAGGGCTGTCAACAAACGGCACCACAAGCACTGCCCACCAAATGCTGTGGTCTTGCATGTTCTCTTGTGGAGCCCCCAAGAACGAAATGTAGAACACAGGTCCACTTGAACAGATGCGGTCTCCTGACTCGTCAAGTCTTGTAAGCCTCTGCATCAGAGTCGCCAGCACGCAGGTTTGCTGCGAAGCAGGCGGTCAGGAAAGCAAAACCCTCGTGGGCGAATGTTCTGCGGGGGTTCTGTATCCCCAACCCGAAACTACCGCGCCCTGAGCCTAGCGCCATGCACAAATTCGACAGTTGCTGCTAGCGCTTCAGTATGGTTTGGCCTCGGCTGCCCAAGTCGGCCGTCCGAGGATCTGGACGTACCCCTCCACCTTGCCAAGGATTGAAGCTGATGAGCCGCAAAGATGAACTCTGACACTGACCGGAGCCGAGTGCTGTTGCTTTGAAGTCAACTTTGTCGGAATCCCGGCCCAAAGGCCCGATCCCACAAGCCGTAATTACCAGTATCCTTGTGATGCCACTCAAAGTTGTGAATGTTGCCGCAAAGTTCTTTCTTCGCGCCTCCATGTCGCACCGATGCGGACAAGGTCGATTCTACCTCGCAGAGTACACCCAGCAGAGAACAAATGGCAAAACACATCCACATCCTCGAGAGGAAACCTTGCCACGTAAACAATGCTAGAATGAGGCCGACGTTGTCCTAGAGCTGATGTAGCCGGGGCACGAGGCCAGCTCTCTCAAGGACCTGCCAATGCAACAGCTTCTTTTCATTGCTCTCAGAGTTAAACACAGTGACACAGCCCTTTCACGGAACTTCCCATGAAAAGCACCACCCTTTCCTGCGAAGGATCCAACCCCCAGACCTGGTTGCACCTAGCTTCTTACTGCTCTTGAAGGAATGGTGTACGTCCATTGCAGGGTGGATGATCCAAGTTGGAAAAGCGGCAGCACGTCCCAGTATGTCCCAGTCTAGCATCTAACCGGCCGATCACCGAAGCTTGGCCTGCTGGCATTGCATAAGTTCACACGTGCAAGCTGCTTCTTGTTGCGGCTGGAAGGCGGAAACAATCTAAGTAAACCCTCTCATGTTTTTCTCGCTTGGCATGGCCTCCGCAGCTCCGCGAAGCCGCTGGCCGTGCCCAGGACATTTACGAAAGCATCGACATCCAAGTGGCGCACCTTGGTATAGTTGGGTTGCAGAGATGCGCTCGTGGGAGTGTTAGATCTCTCATTAGACCTAGATTTCAATGGTGGCCGAGAGGATGCCGCGAGACAGTGATGCTGCCCATAGCTCGCGCCGACAAGGCTCAAACCTTGCCTGCAATGAACTGACACCCTAACACTTGACTTTGGGAACCTTGAACGGCGGCTCCAGCTTGGCCACGGCTTCCTGCTCAACATGCAGTCGGCAGTCGGATGGCATGGACATGACAGTTTGAAGCCGGAGCCACGGCTCGACAAATCCTTTGAGCATTGCAACGCCAGGGCCTAACAGGAAGATTACTTTAGTTATATACGTTCATTTCAATGTTCGTTCAATTCAATGTTTGATTTGCCTGCGTGCAATCTTCTACAAGGATGTGTGAAGATCGCCCAGCACCCATGTTTACTCCTCGAGTTCTTCACGCTTCTGCGCCGGTGCAACCATGGACACCTTGAGAGCCCGTGCAAGCAAAGGTCGCGACAATCGTCAAGGGTTGTGTACCAAAAAGGCCTATTGCTCCATCGGCCCCTTCATACGGCAAAGCTGGCAAGGAATTGTCAACTTAAAATGTTTGCGATCACACCCGCGCAGCAACTGGCGTTCACTCTGCGAATACTTGCTGTGCAGATGATGAACATTGCGATTTCTGTGGTGGCAGCAGGGATGGCCAGCAGGAGATTACGGTGAATAGCAGCCCGCTACACCAACGGAGAGTGAGAGGTACAGGAGCAACACAGTGATGGGCTGCTGCTTGCAACGGCGACAGTGCAACAATCGCATGTCGACCTAGGCATGAACCTTCAACAATACAACTTCCTTCGATTGTCCCGACTCAACCGCTGTGCAAGGGCTGCGGCAGTGCGTCCACAGGAACCGTCGAACAAGGGAAGCACGTGCTTCTGCATGGCAGACCGAACGGAATCCTGGGCGCTTAGGGCTGAGGGTGACGGTGCGAGGTGGGACTTTGCCGAATGCATGGCATGAGCCGGTCCGCGCCTCTGTCACAGTCTGCACGGCTTTGAGCAACCACTGCAGCTGATCCGGTGGACATCGTTGCAGCCTCTATCTCCATGTCAACCAATCGCAACTCGAAGCACGGTCTCACATAGCAGCCGTCTGATCCTAGAGCTTCTCATGCGAGTGGCGTGTTGGCAAACGCCTCGCCCATAGCTCCTCCAGGGAATTTGACCGGAACGGGAACTCTTGAGTTGGTCTTCTCTTGGAGAGAGCTGGCACTGGTTCCATTGAAGTCTTTGGCTTCTTATATTCAGAATCCTGTGCAACGGGAATAGGACAGAGCTTGAACGCATGAGGCCAATGAGGGTTGAATTAGCTTCCACCTCGCATTAAACTCATTAAACCAAGAGCACCCCGTGAACCATTCGGAATGTACACTACGGCGACCGACATGGCCTGTGACATTCTATGTGCTTGCCACAGCCTCTTCGCGAGAGTTGTTCGATCTTCAACGCCAGGAAGGACACTCAAACCGTACGAAAGCTACAAGGCAGCAACATTGCACAATAACTATCGAGCATTGAGACCAATTTCGATGCTTCAGTTTTGATACCATGGAAATCTATACGATTTCGGGCCAGGGCTTACCACGGCTCAGACTATGGCCCCCCCGCCGACCCGGCCGTGCTTCAAACCTGATTCCTCAATATCATCACTTCTTGGATCTTGGTCGCGTGCCTGGAACGGTGTCTACAGGCTCGATTAAGCCGAAAAGCACGCCACCTGACGCAGGAAGTTCTTTAGCTTTATTGCTACATTCGGAAGGGGAGCTTTGTACATCGGTTTTGGCGAATGTGTGTAGAGGGGCCTTTGCTTGAGCAACGACTATTGCCTGTGTGCATGACGGGCATGGTTCCACGAATCCGGAATCGCAAGCACGAGAACATCAACACATCTGAGCGCGGCGGCTCAATACCTCAACTCGGGACCCGAAGCACCCTTCATGTCAGAATGCGCCACAGACACCCCAGGAGTCCTAGAGTCCCAAGTTACTAAAAACCTTCTCCATGCAAACTCGTGAAACTCCGCCGTTGAATGCCAAGTAGCTCTGTGCAGCTTCCAAAGCCTTGGGGCTCCATGTTTCGTCCCATGTCAGATTCAACTTCTACTCAATGTCAATTGTCGCATCAAGCAGGTTTTTAACTGATGGCGAGCTCAGTACCGTCGACTGGCGGCAAACCGCTCAAATGCAGCACGAGTCATGACCCCAGGTACATCCCGAAGCCATTGCGAAAAGGGCCCAAGCTAATCATATGCACCCCACCGTACTGTAGAAGCACGACCACTCCTGAATCTGACCAATTGCGACAGCAACCAAACCTTGCTTCGTTGCCTACAGAACTCGTCCGCTTGCAAGGGCCGACCGGGCAGCCAAGTCGCGCCGGGGTCCAAGCCAACGTCATCCTCCTCGCCTTCATCTCCCTCCTTGTTTGCCAGCCAATGGGGAGTGAGTACAGTCTCCAGCGAGCATCGAGCACCGAAGTCAGCCCACACGGCTGATAGGTGGTGGACTGGCTACAGATCTGGACCACTTAAATGTGCCAGACTTGCTTCTCTGAAAGGAAGGACGAGCAGCATAAAGGCATCTTGGCTAATCCGAGTGTGCCAGAATGGTGTTGGGAGTGTTAGTGGTCTTTCCACTCTGACTCTTGCTTCTCGCGCTGTGCCGGGCCGTTCGCGAAGGGGGCCTTGAAGGCTCTGGTACCATCGCTAGCAGTCTTCTTAGCATCTTTGCACAAAATCTACAGGGCATGTGCTGTCCTCGTCCCCTCTAGCCTCATCATCTTCCGGCGGGCCTCGCTGAAGATATGTTTGGCGGTTGTAAGTGCTTCTTACGGGGAATTGTGAGAGGGGCCTGAGTGGGGGATGAGATCAGATTGGGTCACGGATGCCACGCACTGTCGGGCCGCAGACGCAAAGTCGCGAAACCCTTGCTCGTGCGATGCTTGAGTAGATTCAGCCTTGCTACACGATTTGAAGATCACTGAGCCAGGTGCCCGTTGAATGCAAAGCATCCACGGGCCCCCTGCGGCCTTGTCTGAGTTGTACTTTTTCCCACTTGATCATCCCGGGCCCAAGGGCCTTCGGAACAGAGCTTCTGCACGATGGTCCGGGCTGCCTGCAAGGAAAGGGTTGAAGTCGGGTGCACCAAGAGAGCACGTGGCTACGAAGCTGAAGATCGCTATAGTATCGGCTGGCGCCGTCCCGCACAGTACTGGCTTGCAATTTAACGAGACTCATGCGACCAGTTATTTAAGCTTCGCGAATCAAGGGCCCAGTTGGCATGCAAAAGCCCTGGCGCAGCTCAAGCGACAAAGCCCCGAGAGAAGCCTCGTAAGCAGCCACCGGGTTCGTGGCCTGCAGGGAATCTACGCAGCAGTTATGCACTTCCGAAACATGACTCGCCATGTTGTCAGTCTTCTGGAATGGGAGTTTCAGAATGTTTGCAACAAGATTTATTGCGGACATCTACTTCGTCTACAACAAGCTGAAGCTCAAGAAGCCCTCAGTCCGATCCAACCTTGAACAGATTGAAGGTGAGCTTTCCGTTGTCGAGGTCGTGGCTCAACCCGTAGCTATACCTGACCAACATTTTCTGCACTATCCCAGAAACGTTAGAACCACCACTTGCAAGCTCGTCCAACATGGACGAATAACATGCAGCCCTGCGAGCTTTGTCGATTCTGCATTGACTACAGCGGCAGAAACAAATTGCTATGTCGAAGCAGACCTCATGCCTGCTCTGAAACTTGCCGTAAGACGTCCCTATTCCAAGTCTTTCTGTGAAGCTTCTCCTGCCAGTGACATCGGAACCATGCAGCAGCATGCGGCGGAGTGTTTTCCCCTTGCATGAGAAGGTCCTAAAATAGTCGACAGCCCTACTCCTGGCCATGCAGTTTGGCGGCGCAAAGCCCTTTCCGCGAATCTGCCGCCAGAAAGGTCCCTCCAATGCAGTGATGTACTCAATGGCAACCTGTGCGGTGCTGATGACCAAGCGAAGTTTTTGAATGGTTCACATTGCACAGCAGGTTGGGAAGAAGCTTGAGGACTTGCAAGTGTTAGAATCGCAAGTTGGCATGACATCCATCTCTCAGTGGGACAAAAGTGACCAGCATTGCAACTGCGAACGGCAAACACACAACAGGTAGCAGCGGGTTGTAGGGACTTGTCGTCGTCCTCGTCGCGGCTTTACTGACATCATCGGTAGTGACAGGCTGCTGCGCCGAGAGACAGCTCTCGCAGTACAGCATTAGTGGCAGCAGCAGCCACATCAACAGTGAAGCAGGCTGCAGCAGCAGCAGCAATAGAGACACCAGGCAAATCCACAGCTTTGATTGAAGAAATACTGATGCCGCTCTGTTCTACACATCCTCGCTCTGTTGCACCTGCAAAGACTTGAAGTCCATGGCTCAGGCTGAACCCCTTTACCCGCCCGGTGGCCAAAAGTGGAGGTAAATCCGGCGAGCGCGGGTCGGAGAAGGATGTGCGCTCAAGCAGCCAGTAGTTCGACTCCTCACGATCTGTTTCAGGATTGCAAGCCTAGTCTCTCCCAAAACGCATCCTGTTGCAAATCCTTGCGTGCAGCCTGGGGCTGTGCCACGACCCTAGCTATCTGCTGGCCGCAGACAACGAAAGAGAGAGAGGGGAGAGAGAGAGAGAGAGGCAACAAAACAAAGCGGCTCCGGCCCTCCCCAAGCCGGACTCTGAATCTGCAAGTTCCCTGCCTCGGCTGAGCTGGTGATGAGGCAGCCGACAGTCGACCTTCGCAACTTTGAGTCGCAAAGCTTCGTTATGCGCATCGAGCTGCAGAGCTCTACAGCCTCCCATGTATAGTAGACATGCATTTTGTTCTATTGCTGAGAACACCAATTGGCACCCGGCCCATCGGGAGGCTTAAGCGCATCCAGAGCCTGAGAACGGCCATTACGACAGAGCAGGGCAGGGCGATATTCGACGTAGCTTTGGGAGGGTCTGAGGCTGGGGGCTGCTTTCACTCAGCTCTGGGCTACAAAAAGCACAGTTTTCCTAGATGTGGCGACAACAGATTGTAGGCCTGGGCGCAGCGCATGCAAATGTCAGAAAACTCCGAAATGCTCAGGTTAGCTCAGCGACTTATTGCCAAGCTCCTCCTTTCCCGAAGCCCGTGAAACCAGAAGTAGCAAAAATGCTTCAAATACTACAACATTCGTATCCGACAAACACGAAACGATTTCCGACCGGAGGGCATGAAGCTCCCTTGCAAGCAAAGGCCGCGCCGGCGAGCCGTTGCTATAACCACCTTTGGCCAAAGCAGGACAGCTTCCACTGCAACTCAACCCTCCAGCTTGAGAGGCTTCTCCTTTCCCCAGCCCTCCATCCATTACTCAGAAGCCGCGTTAGCGGAGCCTTGGACAGGGCCCGGCCTGACCCCCCAAATTTCGCCGCCCATGGTCCGCTCGACCAGGGGCCGAAGACGTCGCTCAGTGCCGCCACATCCCCGGCCACCCGGGCCTCTCAAGTTGGAACGTGCTGTCCAGCACAAGAACATCCTATGGACCCTCTGAGTCGCACTACCGCCTAGTGCTAAATTAGCCATTGGCGCTTGCTCTGATTTCCTACTTTCGGACTTGGGGACTCCGCTGCGTTCCCCTACTGTAAGGCAATACCATTTTGCACATACCCTCGCCTTGAAACTGCAATGAAAATTCCCAGCCCACGCTGTGCCATGCTGCTCCACTGCTCGGCAGCCCCTAACAAGAGAGCCCAAAGAATTCCAATTACGCCTGGCCGGCTGCGACGAGAAGAGTGCTCCGCAGCGTCGCAAGCTCCTGGGCTTCTTCGCAGCAGCTGTTTGCTGTCTGCATGGCCTTTGACCTTGCAGCAACGTGAAATTCAAGACAGGAGATGCCCGGGCCAGAATTTGAGAACCTCGAATTACCACAGCTCCGGTCGAGGTCGAGCCATTTGCGCCATCTTAATTGATTAAATGGCCAGGGGGCCGAGGCTACTAGCCCCAGCACGGCGCGATCCTCTGCCACTGCCTTGCGAGGCCGAAGTACATCACTCTTCCACGCAACAGGCAGGTACAGACTAAAAATCCCACTGCAGGAGTCAGTTACAAGGGGTCAAGAAGGGCAGGCTTCTGCCACATATATTCACGGAACAGTTGTAACTTCATCCCTCAGCTGGCCTTCAAAAGTTGTTCCACACGGAAAACAGACCTCGGCTGTCATGGAATTCAAAACAAGGAGGACACTTTGCCCCCACAGGCCCAGACCACATCAAACGGCTGTATCTGCAGCAACAAGACTGACAGGCACCAAAGCCCTAATCAACTTCTCAATCCAGCAGCGTTGTGCCCACAGCACAGTCGTCCGAGAAGTCGAAAGCGGCAACGGCGAGACGCATGAGCCCCTGACACGACAGTCTGTTGACTCCTGTTCGCCTTGTGCCTGCAGTAAAGATCTAGGTGAGGAGTGCGGTTGACAAAGGTCACATATCCGGTGGGGGGGGGGGGACAGTCCTGATCCCGGAGCTCGGGCAAAGCTTCTATTTGCAACCGTTGTTTGCATGCCTTCGGTATTCACCTGTCTTCCATTTGCGATGGAGGTGACGTTTGAACGGTATGGGTGAGCTTGCTTGACGTGGTTGTGGTTGTTGTTGTTGGCGGTGCTGCTGGTGGCACAGCTGCTAGTCAGACTGACAAGGCACCTTGCCATTCCGCTTGTGGTTGGGAATGTCGTTGAGCATTCTCTTGGCTGCGATTTGGAGGCGATCCACGGAGAACCTTAGCTTGCTCAGGGCTTTGTGTGAGCTTTGTCGGAATCAGCGGCCCCTTCCTGGACAACTTTTGCCCACAGGACAGCTGGGGCATCGCGATTTGGACTTGCGTCCTGATCAGGCATCCCTTGCTTGCTGCAGGGAATTACTTTCATTTGCCTCTGACAGCAGCTGTACTACCTACCATGACGGAAAAAGGATGCTGCTTATTGAATCGAGAGATCACCGATCATCAACCGTATCGATACTTCTCAAGCATGCCGGACCGTGACCATGTAAATATGAAGCCGGCACTCCCCCATCAACACCCTTTCGACCATGCCCTGAACGAGGGATGCAAAAGGTACGTATAAAAGGACATCAACAGAGTGGGACAGGGTTTGACACATGTCCACTTTCCGTGGTCTAGGAGCTCTGCATCAGCCACGAGCCGCCCCAGCAGCTTCGAAGCTTCAGCGTAGCGGCTGCGCTCAACCTCTTGGAGCCCGAAGAGAGAGTTTGTCACAGGCCCCGGCAGACGTGAGAGACCGGGCACGCAGCACATAAAAACTCACGAAGCTCTCACGCTGATTGGTGTGGATTTCTCCATCATACTACGTACAGGATGCCTCAGAGGCTTCTGACAAATCCGCCCGCCTTCAGCGACATGTGGAGCATGTTCCTGGTAACGTGCTAACAGTAAGAATCTCTCCATGTATTGTTCTTTCATCGCCCTGCAACAAACTCTGGGTTTCAGCAGAAGTTGGGATAGTGCTCTCCGCGAATAAGAGGTACAAACCAGGCAGAACTCAGCGCCGCGGTCCCTGCTGACTCTGAACTTGGGCGCTCCAAGGCTGAAACCTTCGAACACCTTTGAACCAAGTATGCCCCGGAAAACACAAGTGACTAGACTCCTAGTCCTACCCGCTCCGTTCTCTCAGTTCTCTCCGTTCGCTTTCTCCGATATCCATGTGTTCACCACGCCATGGCTCCCTGCACGGCCGGTACGGAATCGACCGCCGCCGACTCCCACGGAGCAGCTCTGATCCACCACGGTGTCCTCGTTGCGATGGTGATGGGCTGGGCAGGAGGAAAGAAACCTGGTTGTTGCTCGACTGGGGAAGAGCACCGTTCTTGGACTGAAGACCTGAAGCCTTGCCACCTCATTCTGCGTCAATTGATGTACGGTACGCATGCCAGCCATACAGAGTGCAGTGGGAGACAGACGAAGGCTTGGCGAGGCTTAGCTGCCACCTCGTGGCATTGTGATCTGAAACCTGGAGATTGTGTTTGATGAGTTGCATGCCTCTTCTGCCACGGCACTGTCAAGAGCTGCACGACCGCCTCGTAGCTGATGGCCTGTGTCCGACGTCGTCAGACAGTCAAGCCAGGGCGTTTGGTACCAGAGTCTGAGCAGCTGCATGATCAGCCTCTTTTGCAGCCTTCAGAGAGCGGTCTAGAGCCTAGGGCAATGCCATAGGATTTCCATGGGCCACAGGCTAAACCTCAACGACACGATGACACATCCTTGTCGCATGCAAGAAGTTCGGACGCAGCTATGCTTCCATGCGTGTCCTATGGCTGGGATTTCTTAACGAAGACTGCAAGGCCTATGGCCTATGGCGATCCCACACCGACCATCGTGCCAACCGGCCGCGAATCTTCATTGATTTGGCCTACTGACCTGCAGAGTAGCCTCGTGTGAAACTGTTTCAAGCTACGCACGGCCTTGCCTCTCCGAGCGAGCTCTTCGCCAACGGCAGTTCAAAAGCGGTGTCAACCCAAAGGGGCAGCAGCTCCTTCAGAAGCTGTCTTTGACAACATTTCAGGCAATGGAGAAAAGAAACCCTCCCTCAACCAACCTTCCACACACCCCAATCTACTTTGAGTCTGCCCTCACGCTGAAGAGGTCCAGCTGCCGCGTTGTGAGCCCAGCCAAGGGCAGCATCACGTGGCACTTGGCGAACTGAGCTCCTTCCCGGTGCAGTAAACTACCCTCACTCCCTGGTCCTGCTTCTACTCCATCATGTTGCTGAGAGTACCAAGGCCGGTGTGAAAGAGGTCGCTGTTTCGACTCCGAAATGGAGGCAGGCGCGTGCTGCAAATAGCCGGGCTCGAAAGCAAGCCTATGAAATCGAGGGGGCTATCCAGAAGCTGTGTGCAAGCTCAACATACCGGTACGCTGCTTGTTTTCTGCTGAAATTCTCGATTCTTGGCGACCTCAAGACTCAAGACTTGTAGTCCGACAGAAAGGCTGGCGAGTAACCCCATGCAAGCTGCTCCTGGGCTCTGGCACGTCCGCCACTGCAACTAGCTAGTTTGACAGTATCCTCTTGCTGTTCTACCGCTTCTTGTGCTGCCGTTGTTTCGTCGTTATCAGGGAACTTGTGATGATGCAAAGCTTCTCCAAAACCTACCCAGCTCTCAAAAAAAGCCTTCGTTGTGAACTGCTTGCTGCAGCACTCGTCAAGCCTGGGACGTGGTCGAATTGGAAAGCCAGCGATGGCAGTTGATTCGAAGGCGTCTGTCCCAGGAGCGCCTGATTCGCGCATGCTTGGGATGGCCTGGGAATACTTGTGACAGAAAGCAAGCGGCATGGGATCATCATAGGTCTTCTTCAACCAACAAGTGTGTGGTATCCAGAGCACACAAAGCTCGACAAATACTCAACCTGCCCAAAAACTGATTTACCTGGGGAGGAGTCGCATCAACTAAGGGTATAGGGCTTTGATACTCACAGGTCCCAGGTGTGCACCTTGAGCTTGGCTGCCTCTTGGCCATATACCTCCTCCACGACTCCGCTCTTCACCGTCACCGTTGAGACATCCTGGGATGAGGTCATGTCTAGGGTTCCAACTAATCGTCATGGGCACAAAGCATGCACGGAAACACACGCTTCGCAATCACACGACTTCCATCGACTTCCCCAACAAAACAAGGCATCCACGCAATAGTGCAAACGGGCAGCGATGAGCTTTACTTTCCTGAGTCATCTGCGGGTGCTTTGGGTTTCACCACATTCCTGCTCGGTTCATGAGCGTCCTGCCCCCAGTGATGTCTTGATGTCTTGAGGACAATCGTGTAGTGAGTCGAAGTACTGCGCCTCCTTTCAAACCCGCCTCAGAGCTGCCCTGCTGAACCCTAGAGAGTACAGCCGAGTACAGCTCTCGCACAGCGAAATACTCAAAGCAAAACCTGCAGCCGAACGGCCCCACATCCGGCACTTGGAACTCGGCGGAAACCTCCTCAGGCGTGTCAACCTCTGGTAGGACCATGGTCCCAGATAGGTTCGGGACTTGATTTTGCTTCGTTAGATGCTGCTGCAAGCAAGACAAACATTGAGCACCTCAGATGTAACTGGTCCAGGACGCGTCGACGCTAGACCGCTGGATGTCAGCAAATGCCTCGAAAAAGAACAAGTCGTCCTCTGCATCTTATATGGGCAGCTGTTCACTGCTGGGCTTGGGAATCGCGTACGGGAGAAATGCGGCGAGCAGCATCGTTCTCTTCTTCTGCTGCAGCCACAGTTTCGCCGGCCTTTTTGCATCCCTCCTCACAGCAAACCCCAGAGGACTGGCAGTGGCAAGTCAAATTACAGGTGAAGGTGCACTGTGGCGCAGTGCGTGATCTGGCATCGCCCCTGGCAGGATGTATATGGCCAGGTACATGTTCCTCTGCTTCCATGTGACGGGGCAAAGCTTCGATGCTCTTTGGGCAGACAGGCTTAAGGCGGCCACTCCTTTCCCGAAATACCATGCTTGAAGCAAAGCAGTTTGCAGAGCCTTCAACAGATTAGGCTCAGTCGTCCTCACCAAGCGCCTTCTTCTGAGCTTCAATGCGTGCAGCGTCCTTCGCTCGTGAATCCAGCTTCCCACATCCGAGGAGGGTTTGAAAGAGTCCTGCCTAGTGCTAGATGCTGAGCTCAGATGACTCTGGTCTGCAGCACTGGAGAACCCAGGAAGTGCTCCCGTCCTCCGATTGTATCGTCTCTCCACACTTCTTGGAGGGGAAGCCACAAACTGTAACACCTCCCACATGGGGTTCGCAGTGGCCCTCTTACGAATCGACTGCAGATGGGGAGATCCCCATTCTTCGCCTAGACAGAACTTGACTCAGTTTTCCCGTCTCTCCCGTAGCACCCCAAAAAGGCAAAGAGCTAGCAAGAAGACGAGAGGATGCCCGACTCGCTCCAACTGGCTCCAATCCCGCCTGGATTGGAGGAAGAGACAAGGAACTCCTGTGCACTACGAAACATGACAACATATTCTTGATTCGAGTACGGTGTGATGGCGTCGCCCAACTCAGGAAACGGCTCCAAGAGGTATTCAGAACTGAATGTCAGTTTGATATCTTTACCTGCTCTGGGGCTATCGCACGCGCAAAGGAGCTCCTTGCAAAGTGCCGCCCACTCCGTCGCCTTCCACTCAAGGAGAGCCTGAAAAGCACGCGAACCAAGTTTTGCAGTAGGCCGGCCCAATTCCCCCTTCTACGGGCTCCTTCCCCAGAACACGGCAGTACCAACTAAACACAAAACCATGTCCACGGGCAGCATTGATCAACAAGCAGCGCTGGAGCCATCGACAGTCGCAACATTCCAAACTTGCTACGGGTCGCTCCATGCACTCCGACACAGCCCTTGCAGAACATGCTAATCGTCGCTGCTCCAAACATCAAGCCATGTGCTGGCAGCAAGGTACACCGTACCTTACTTGGCCCCCCCGCCTCTTGAATTAGACTAGTAGAAGCACCGTCGAGCCTCGAGAGCTGCCGGCGCGTCAAGTCGAGCCCGAACCTTTGTTTGCCACCCCTGGGACACTCTCGCACATGATCAGGCTGCCATTGCAGGCATTGCGAATACGTTGCTATTTCACTGCTGTTGCTTGTTCGAGGATCGCAGATGCCTACTATGGTGCTGCTGCTGTCGGTGCTGGCGGCAGAAAGAAAGCTCGGTCACACCAGCTTCTAGGTGCGAGCCAACCAGCTGAATCGCCCTTGTTGTCCGAAACTCCCGGCGCAAAGTCCTGGCAAACGCGGAGGCTCACTCAGGTTTATGCCCCCAAGCTGCCAGAAGCAGATCATGGCCCCGATCAGAAGTACACGGACTCCAAGCGATAAGGATGGACTGGTTGCAATCGTGCGGAGTGCTTCATCGTTCTGTACGCCAAGCAGATATGCGCAAATGCCGTAAGCGAGTAAGCAAGGCCGGTGCGTAGCAAAAGGATCCGATGATCTCCCCGCTGAAGAGATCCTCTCGATTTCAGCCGATGCAGTGTCTGTGCAGCTCTGGTGTCCATGAAACCCATGGGCACGACATGGTGAGCACTTCGGTTGAAGTTTCACGGGTAGTGGCCGCAGCAAAACCAAAATTACTAAGCCATGAGCAGGAGATGGCAAATCCCACCAATGACCCGAGGGTATTGAGCAGCATGCTCCCCTCACTGTACTGCAGCACTACCATCGATTCGCCCATACTTGACAATTTTCCCCTCCTACTTGGGAACACTGGTTCAGCTCGCACCCCATGCAGAACATGTCGATATGCATGCATGTGCATCAATACCTTATCCGATATAGTTATGCCGTATACGAGTGGCTCATTTGCAGGTGTATTGCTACTGCCTGTACAACATCACGTCATTCTCACACCATTGCAGCTGTTGTTTTCCCGAGCTTGATCGCCTTCTAAGCCTTGCAGACACGCGGAATGCTTGGTCTGGCATCCGATCGGTCGTGCGGATTCGACTCCACAGCGGAAAGGTGACGGCGCTGCTGCTGGCGGATCACGCTGCGGATCCGGGCCTTGCAGACCCCCCAATGCAGTATAACTACAATAACGGGCGGTCTCTTCCTACGAGCATTGGCCGAAAACGTAACCAACAAAGACCCTGACAGACAAAAGGTATCTTCGTCTTTGAGCGCCCAGGACTCGACCCCGCTTGGATCCACCAACCAGTCGGGCAAAGCTGCAGTGCCGAAACCTGCAACCTGCTGCTGGCCAGTTGGCCTCAACCTGCACCCGAATCTATTTTGTTCGAAACACGAGCACAGCTCCAAACAGGCAGGACGCAACATCAATTCCGGATCCGTCTTCCGCAGCTGTCGCAGTGAAGACTGCTTGAACCTGACAGCGTGACAGACTTCGACTTTGAGGCTGGCTCAAGGCTCGCACAGGAGCACCCAAGGACCCAAAGACCGAGGGGTTGAGCCTCTGCTGTGACATCGCGTTTCGAAAGCTGCTCCACGTCGCAGCTGTTCAGAGTGATGTTGATGAGCTCCTTGAGCACCCACACATACACACACTCTTTCTTTCGCCAGGGCTAGGGCGTGGGGGTAAAGTTTACACACACACACACTCTTTTGCTTGCTTGCTTGCTTGGGGGTTTGGGGACAAGCCCCTGGCCCGAAGGCCTACCCCCTCCATGGTCCGCAGTCGTTCGAGGGCCCCTATTCGGGGCGGTGAGTTCGTAACCCTGAGTGTGCCAGTGGAAACCCCCCCGAACCACAGCCCTCCTGAACCGTCACAACCTGAAACCCCGGAGCTCCACTCCTCGTGCTGGCCTGTGACGCAAAGGTTAAATTCTACCCAAACCCCCTCCTCGCCTGATCCCGAACGGAACCTTGCGCAACTGCACTGCCTGATACCTGCCTACCCCCCCCCCCCTGAAGCCTGAAAGACTGTACAGTTGCTGCCGGCCGAGCCCCTAAGAAACAAAAGCAGAGAACTGCAAAACAGTTGAGAGCTGACACACACTCTCTCTCTCTCTCTTGCTTGTTTGCTCTGCTTCCCTCCCTCCCTCCCCTGCCTCTCTCAACATCACAACTGATCTGACCTGCCCCCGCCCAACTGCAGCGCACAAGCTTGAATTTGCACACCAATCTCAGGAAGCGGGCAGATCCCAAGCTCTTATCAGGCCAGCATCATTCCCTTCTACAACGGTTTACACATGCCCCGCTCATCAAACACAAAGACCGAGAATGCACAGCTTCCAACACTCGGGCTTGCATCGCATCACAGCAGGCTTCGGGGCTGTAGTGATTCTCACACCATGGTCACACATTCGCTAGAGTCGCTAGAGTGCACAGTCAGACCCACATCGAAGAAGGTCCCCCTCCTTCTTGTAGTCGTGAAGGCCCTCAGAAATCTTGCCGCAAAGCGGAGGCACCTGAAGAGAGTCGATTGTCGGAGCGTGTCACCGGGGCAATGTCATGACACAGTGCGGTCTCTTGATATGAGGGAGAAAGCTTGAATCAGCTGCGAAATAATTCTCGTGAGCGGAGGTGGTATTCGTGCGCATCACAAGCGGTCACCGTGCTCAAACGTCGCGGGAAACTGAGAATTATGCCCATGCTAAGCCCAGCGACAAGCATCCCCAAATCTAGCCCGTAGAGTCCGGTAGAGAAGAAGCCCGAACCAAGCCTTGAGCAGACCTGACTTACTGCTGCTGCCATCGTCTTGAATGAATGACAATCTCAGGAGCCGTTTCAACCAGCGCTTTCCGCAGCGGCGAAATCGAATCCTCACCTCGGCACTGTCGAGGCTTCCGAAGAGTCCGAACGTCTGATCAGATCAGATCAACATGCATGTGGTTCGTGGCTTCAGATCGTCCGAGGGATCACATTTCTGGCCTTACCATCGGGGGCTCCGTACGCTGAAGCTTACGAGCAAGACAAAACGACCTGACGATGACAAATAAAAGGACGTTGCGAATGAAGCATGGAGCTGATTTTTTTGAACCCGATGCGTATGGGATCTTTGCCCCCTGCCCTGAGCAGAGCATCGGCCCCAAGCCCACTTGGCATCTTACTTGTGCGAGCGTTGTGATCGCACTTCTCGCATTGCTGGCGCATGCCGCATGATTACAGTTTAATTACAACTTCACGGATGGCCGCTGCGAGTCAAAACTTAACTGGCCAATTCACAAGTCAGGCACGCAAAACGGATGCAGAGTGTATGTCCATGGCAGGCTGAGGCCACGCGACATATCACAGGGTTAATGAAAAACACTTAAGTAATCTGGCATACACCACCTACCACATGGCGGATACTGTACAGTGCAATTGGAGTTTCCATCATCATGTGCACCGGCTTTCAGCCATCCCTTCAAGCACCAGCTTTTACAAGCTGAATTTGTTCTGGTGTCCGCCATAACCTCAACGTCACCAGAGAGGCACATCTCGCGAATCTCGAAGGTCTGAAGGGGCTCTCTCCGCCCGATGATCCTTGCAATGAACTTGCCAATCCGTGACAGCGCAGAGCACCAGTGCCCCTCTGGTTCACCAGTAAAGCAATCGAAGGCACTTCCGAAGCGTCCATCCCAAATCTTACTTCCCCGAACCTTAGCAGCGACACTTAAGGATGTGCCCGTCGGAGGGACCTTGTCTCCAACAGCGAAGAGCTTTCCATCTTGCGTCTTCCCAACGCACTTTTCGCACCCAGCAACTGCGTAAGCCCTCAGCTCGCCGGGTTTCAGGTCGCCGCGAAGTCCGGGCTTGAGCCACTGACTTGGGACGACGGGCGGGATTCGTGAATCCTTTCCATGTTGGCCTGGCTCCTTTTTAAGGAAGGCTGCTCCCACGACGGCAGTAAAACCCACGGCAGAGGATGTCGGCGCTTGCTGGCGCCGGATGCTGTTGGACGTTGCCCGTCGCATCACTGGAGCCGCATGCAGGCGACCAGATAAAACGGAGCAGAGCGGTGCCGAAAGCATCACCACCATGGCTTTGGCCGCTCTGGCCACAGCACGTGCCATCTTATTCACCGGGGAGGAGCAGCTGTCTAGCAAAACACCTTTTGCAATGCTAAAGAGAAGGCAACCTGGCTACCTTTCCCACAATTTGGAACGCTACGTCCGCCTCGATCTCGTTCGTTCAAACCCAGACCGAAGAACACATGCAACACTCCCTTGAGACCAAACGCTGCGGCAGTAAGCTTGGGCTGTGCAAAGGGTGAAGGATGCCGCCCTACTCGCATTAGCACAGATCCTGAAACCCCCCCTTTGTCCTGACACCTCCAACGTACTGGAGACAAGTAGCACAGGTAGGCCAGAAGCACCTGCCGCCGGCATCTCTTGCAGGCTTACTCTAATTTATATGCCGGAGGTTTGTCAAGCATTTATGCCACGATGTACTGGTGCGTGATCCGTGCATCCTATGTAAGTCGTGGCCCCGAAGCCTGTATCAGCTTGGATAGGCGGGCCGGACAGGCTGCAGATGCTCTGTCAAAAATCACATGAGATCGGCAAACGGATGGCACCAAGAACGCCAGCTGGAAAATGATGAACAGGCTCTACAATTGAACTTCTGTCCGAGAATTCCAAAACTGCCTGGGGCACCGTCAAGATATCCAGACAGACCCACAGCGAAAAACTGATGCAATTCCATGTGATGCTCGCGACCTGAACATTCGAAAAACGTACAGCAATAAACAACAAAAGTGCAAGAACACGGGCAACAATGGGGATTGGTTGAATCTAAACTCCAAACCATTGTTGCTTGCGCGAGAGAGAGAGAGAGTCGACGCATCAAGCAAATGAAAAGCCGTGTGAGGTTCTGATAGGGTTTTAAGTTTGGTCTGCTACATGTCTCACCAATAGATATGGGACCAAGACGGGGCAACTGCAAACTCTGCGTAGAGTCGTAGAGCCCAGTGGAGCTACGCCAGGCTTGGCCTGGCCTAGTTACTACAAAATCTCTGCGGCCAAGCATTGCATTTGGCAAGGAAGGTGTGGCATGCCTTGAGCGCGACGACCTTTTCAAAGTCCGTCCATGCTGGCCCTGGCCAGCATAACTCCACGACGCCTGACAGGTTGAGTGGGTTCGGAGCCGCTGGAGCAGAAGCCAGATGTGAGAAACACATGGGGCCCCTTGTTTCGCAGGCTGGTGTGGAGGCTTCTTGACAACATCTAAACTATCTAAACTGAATCTAAACTATCTAAACTGTCTACTCACCCACCAACGCCGGGGCCCTTCAGACTCGGCCTCCACTGGTCTCATCCTCAGCGGGAAACTCCATCCTGGCAATTTCGGCAGACAGACGGGAGCATCGCGTGAAAAGATGTGTGTGGCGACATGACAAACCCGAGCAAGAAGACGAGACACAAGGCTCTCAGACCAATGCCTTTGGCCCAGACCCCCCTGTTCTGCAATCTCACAGTATGCTGCGGCTTGGAATTCAGCCCATCACCCCCACTCCTTGCATGTTGATATCAGGCCTTTCGAAATCTAGAGTGCAAGAGAGACAGCGCCAAGGGCCACATGTACATGTCCAGACAACACTGGCTCTTACCACTCACGATGACATCCTGCCCCAAAGCAAGTGGCCTTCTTTTCAACACCCTACCCACCTGCCTCACCCTCTGCTGCTCCTTGGGCATCGGCACTGTGCCGGAGAAGGGCCTGCGCATTCCATGGCTCTCTGACAGAGAGCGGGAACACGAGATGTAACGTGGTCCCCAGAAAATTAAAAGTCATCTCCTTTGAACCCACAATCGTCGAGAGAATTGTCAAGAGCCGAACCATCACAGGCCTACTGAATCATCCTAAGCAAGCTTTGCCCTGGCCAACAGAGACCACCTCTGGACCTAGCGAAACTCTGCTTTCAAAACTCGCGGAAGACCTCTCCAAAGGCGGCAGCTTCTGGATCCTCGGCTCGAGGGTGAACCGGTGCAGTAGCGTGAGGATTTAGGAAAAGGCTACTGGCTCGATTTGCATCAGGCATCCGCTCCGATGCCAGGATGGAAGCCACAGTTGGTTGGCAGGCCTGCCGGAAAGGCAAAAAGTCTCGCAGCTCCGGAGCACTTTTGCTGGTCGCTCGGGTCCAGTTTGCTGGCGAGCTTGACACTTCTGGAGCTCTAGGACTCTAGCACGAGCACATCTTTCGGGAGTTGGAGTCATTCAGGCTTTCTGCGAGGAGCTGCTACGGCCAAAGAACATGAAGCACCCCGTGCCTGGCAGAGGTCTTTGAAGTCCACCTGACGGCGAAGGCCCGGCGAACCCGGGATCATTTTCGACCCTGGTTGGAGGTGACACATACGAGCTTGCAAACAACAGCAAAGGATGAGAGGTACAGTCGATAGACAAGGCGAGTGTAGGCATGACTTCATCGACATGGAACATTCAGGAGCCATTGCCACCAGAATCCAGCTAAGTCCGTTGACGAAACAACTGAAAGGGAAGATACCGGGGAAATGAGGCCAAACTCCCCAAATGAGTGGGGCCTTCAATAGCGAACTTTACAAGGAGTTCGAGGCCCGAGGCTCCAGGTCAGACATTTACTGATTTCGCTAAAGTTTGCCGTGCACTTGTCAAACTCTGTGCGGATGCTGAAGCGACGCACTCAGCCGATAAGTGGTTAAGTACACTCTGGTGTCGTTGGGCAGGGAAGAGCTGTTTTCCTGCCTCCCACTGCCCGAAACACCTGCGAGGCCCTCGCACAGAAACAGCACCATCCTGTGTTCTGCCTTCTTCGTCTTCCCGTCTTTTCTTGACAAGCTGATTACACCCCGCCCACGGTAACTACCCAGGCAAACCGGGCGGTCCTCTATCAAAGGATAATTGTTATAAATTCGCACCCAATAGAAGCCTGCCGCAGAAACAAGTCTGGTTTCCTGCTCAAGCAACAGTCGGCGCCAGCAGTTTAGCATGGCCCCAGAATTACAATCGGAATCTTCGTAGCCATCAGCCTGACCGGTGACGATGACGCACAAGTTGTCCGGCCTGTGCAGGGCAACAACTCGTAGAACTTGATACATCGAGCTCGACTCATCCCGTCCTCTCCAGTTCGGCAAGGACTGCTGCATATTTTGGAGTGAACTGGCTCAGAAGCACTTCCGGACTCACTGATGCGACAGAAGTCAGTTGGAAGTCCGGGATGTGACAGAAGCATCCGCAACCCTCAGACCTGGGCAGTCCACAAATAAACCCACCACACAAAAGCTTCGGAGAGGCTGTGGATCCTGGGCTCGCTACTCCTCGGTGCCCACTCAACCGAAAGTGTAATCAAGAACCCCGTGCCGCACCGGTAGTAGGCCGAGTGGTAGTCCTGCACCGTCTTGTTAGTCAGGTCGCGCAGCTCCTTTCAGTGCCGTGTTGCTCAGCATCTGGGCTGGACGGCTAGACAGCGGCTGCTTTGAGCAATTGCAACATCAGTCCTTTAGCCTCCCACCTGTTTCTGACTTGTAGCTGCAGCGACCGGGATACCTGGGATGAGAGCAGGAATACATCTCTGGGGGCCTGTACCTGGAGACTTTGCGCAGGGCCCATGGAACTTTGAGAGGATTCAAGCTGTGACGGCATCAGGCTGCGTTCCTCTTCTGAACTTTTTGGAGAAGGCGGGCTGGAAAACAAACACACACACACACACAATTGCTGCCTTTCACGCTTCAAAGCTTGATCTGCAGCATCGACAACCTTCTACCTACCAAAAGAGTGGCGGATCCCGAGGGCATCATTGAGAGGTCTGCTCCGCCTTTTGACATCGGAACGCGGAAGAAAATGTGTATCTGGAAGACCTTACAGTGGCAGAAGGGTTCCTTGCCGAAGGCAGCGTACCGGTCTCGAAACCTAGTCGTCGTCTTCAGAACCGGCTTTGAAACCCGCAAGGCCCCCATCAGAATCTGCTTCGTCGGAGACAGGCAACACCGCCAGTCGCATAGCACGGTCACACATGTCGCCTGCTTCGTTTTCCCTGGCAGAGTGCAAGAACCGATACTGAAAAACGTAACATGTCTGCCGCAACCGCGAAGTCCCGGAGCTGCACTCGATCGCACAAGATTCCGTTAGTTCGATGTCAGAGATTGCCAATCGCCATCCCTTGACCAATTTCTGTCGACTAATTAGTGTCCATAGAGCCCTAGAATTGAAAGTTCCAGACTCGAAGTCCTATTTCAGACTCGCGGTGCGGCACTTGGCCTGGCTTGCATCTCGCAGTACACCACGCCAGCATCGCTTCCCTGCGGTGCCACACTGTCAAACGACGAACTGCCAGGCTTTCTTAGTGGTGCTGTTAAACTGTCGAGCCTGTGGCCAAGTTTCTGCGTGCCACAAAGCGAAGTTTTGCTCTGACTGCAGAAGCTTCGTATTGATGCTGACGAATATCCATCTTCCCAACAGGTGCGGCGCAAAGCTTGTGTTGCACTAGCCACTCTCTTGTTGGATTCTACATGAAGCAGCCTCGCCAGTGATGTGGTGTATCTCGGTGATGAAGCCGCTGTCCTGCACAAATCGTTCCTAGCCCAAAAAATGCAATCGAACTAGCGTCTCATTTCGATGACAAACCGGCCTTCAGTGTCGGGAATAAGACGTGATCAAGATATACAGGCAGAATTCCTTGCTGGCCATGGAAACATTGGGACCGCATGGATTTGAGAGAAGTAGTTGATTGGTGTACACGTTGACCTTCCGAGATGCCCTGCGAATATGTTGGCACCGTATGAAGCCCAGGCCGCCCCGAACGCCGGACTCCGGGCTCGAAGAAGGGTGTCTGAAAACATCAAACTTCCAAGAGCTGCTTACGAGCGAGTTGCAAGAATGCCTCGCCAAGCAGATCCTTACACTCCAAATCCTGGCACTCCCGGCAACTTCGCACCCGCGACAATTTCATCGAAGGTCCCCCTAGGCATCTCCAGCCCAGCGACGCAGAAATCCATCGGCGCCGGCAGTATCCACAGTGTAGCAGGTGTGGTCCTGGCCAGTCTCATGTCTCATGTTTGTCATGGTAAAGGCACGATGTGCACCCGATGTTCTCAACAAAATACATATTTCGCCACCAGATCGCACCCCACGGACACACCTGAACTCAAATCCTTAGAGGGAGAAACGGAAACCCAGATTGTACCATATCCTGAATTGAGAGTAAATAGCCTCACAAAAGTCGTAGACCAGTCATGCTTTCGGCTGCCTCACCATTCCGATGCTTCTAATAGACTGCACAGGCACGGATCTCTATATATCGGACGCAGCAGGTTCAAAAACCGCATCCCTGTCATGTACCGGCTTCCTCGGATGCTTGCCATGGACAGTCCCAAAAACAAGCACAACATCCTCCAGCCTTGACTTCGAACAAGCCCGAACAGAACATGAAATCTGGAAACGTTTCGGCAATTTGACAGTCTAAGCCGAGTCGAATAATTCTCCCTCCCCGGCCGGAGGTCCGTGGCTGTCCATGCATTCGTGCCCTGGGCAAGGCATCTGTTGGCCAAGACATCCAGCACACCTCTGATCTGTGGAACTTGCTTCAGGCAAGGCCACTATGGACTCAGGTTTCTAGCGTGGCCAGTCAAACTGCAATCAAGTGTAGAGGCCCATGCAAGGCATACTGAGGATGTTGAATGGTCACTCATTTTGTGCAAAACGGGTCTGAAACCATCACTTGCTGTATCGCTCCAGTGGAAGCGCCCGAAGGAGCGAGAAAGCCAAAAGGTGCACAGAACTGTGGCGAAGCCGTGAATAGGATCGCAGACTGCGTGCAGTGGCGAGGAAACTGGGCGTTGCTATGAACACGAAGACGCCCCGCAATCTGCTTTAGTACTGTCAGACCTGCTCATCTTGACCACCAGCGGCTTCTCATATCCTACAGTCAATTGCTGCCGGACGCATGGCGGCATGGTGGTGGGGTGGATTCTACAGTTCCCGCATCTAGGCGTGAACATATCATTCCTGGGAGTAGCTTGGTCCTGGCTAGCCGCTAGATTTGCGGGATAGACTGAATTTAGCATCCGAAAGAAAATCCTGGACTTACAGAAAGCGATATCCCCGATGGCTTGGTTAGCAGGCAACTGCTCTGCCGAACACAAAAACATCCGTTGGCGCCTTTGTAAGGATACCGGTCACTGCCCAGGAAGATCAGGTGCTCCAGGGTATGCGGACAGCCGTAGTCATCAAAAGCTTCCTCGGCGGCTGAGAAGTGCTTGGAACCCATTGCACATCCTAGCTGCACGCTCTGCCTACTCCTCAACCCAAGCTCAGTGCCAATCCTAAGATAGGAGGCATTCGTCACTGTTGCGTCCACGTGTCCGTCTGAATCGCGAAGTAGCCGTGCACTGTGGGCGACTTCACCTTGCAGGCAGTCTTTAGGGGAAAAGCCTCAGAGGGCGAAATCGATCGAAACATGTTCAATCCATACATACCCTATTCCTTGGTGTCGACCTGCGCTACTGAGGCCCTGTAGCAGCATTCGGACGAATCAACTTCGCGAGGTGTTCGCGAGCCTGCGCCGCTACAACCCGCAAACCGGTCTTGGCGCAGCGGTAGAGGGCCACGGGCACCTGGGCAAGGCTTCCGCGGCTCGCAGTTTTCTTCCGGTTCGGTTCATGCCCTTTTTCCGGTGCACCTCTTCATAGACGAAATGGAACTGCCGCTCGAAGGTGTCCACCTTGCGGCATGGGCTTCGGAGTCAGCACTTGAAATCTGAGAATTGCTGTAACTCTGCCACACAGTTTTCAGATAGAAACCGCCCGCAGAAGGCTCACTCAGCGGAAGTTCTTGACACCGGAAGAAGTCTGAAAACTTCCCAGGTTCAAAAGCGAAACATGATCCGCCGGCAAGCGACTGTCTTCGGAGGCTCCATGGGCTCACGGGAGGAAGTAATATGTTGGACTTTAGATGGACTTGTTCTGAAATCCGCGATATATCACGGCTTGCATTGGTCTGGCACGGTGCGATCCTCGATCCTGCTAAAGAACCCAGCACATGGTCCCAAGCTTGAATCGCATAAAGGGCTGCCAGGCGACTGCCCTGTGGCTTGAGCAACTGCAGAACGTCGGCATGCAGCATGGTCCATGCTGTTAGAAGGGAAGTCGGAAGACACACCTGTGAGCCTCTGCTGTGCAGATGTGTGGCTCCGCCATCTTTGAAACTCCGCTTGGGCGACTGCGCGAGGCTGCCAGCTTCGTTAGTTGGCATCACGTCTCGAGCATCGGGGAATGCAATGCTCCCCCAAGGATCAACCTCCTCGTAGTCCTCCGCACCGCATCGATACGTTACACATGGTAAGCCGTTGCATAACATGAGGGCACGGTGACGCACAGAGTACGGGGCATCCAAGGCCAAAAGACAAAGAGCAAAATATTTTGGAACGCTAAAAGCAACTCCGTTTTCAGACTTGCAGGCTTGTTCGCCGACGCCGACACACCAGCCTTCATTAAAACTTCTTGCTGTCTAAACTGCTACGTACTACTGCATGTATGATTCTGAATCCGGGCACCGTCGGAACACGCGTCGTTGGGACCACTGTTCCTCCAATAAAACACCGACGATGTCCCGAAACAGCGTGCCACACCATCAAACGGCAACACAGAATTCAAACAGTCTCCCGGCCATCTTTGCCTCGTGCATCAGCCGTCACGCCTTGGGCATTGTCGAGCTGCGCGGCGTCAGAACTTTGAGACTGCCTCATGCGTGGGTCTGGGGTTAGGACGGTTCGGACTCATGATGCCATGCCCTCATGTTCAGTTCTCAGCAACCAAACCCTTGCTCTGCCAAGACGGGCCTCGTGTATTCTTGCATCAGGTCTTTGGAGCTTGGAGGCAAGGAGCGCTTGGTCTGCTTGGGTTCACATGGATGCCGAGAAAACACAGTATCTCTTTGAAAGTGCTGATGCATGCACAGCACTGTCGAATGCAGGCCGGGCAGTTCGATTTACCTCTGCAATGTCACTCGTTGTCGAGTAGCGTACTCCGCGTACTGCTTTACTCAAAGTGGAACGCCCTGGCCAGCCTGGCTGCTCGACTCAGCTCTGAAAGCGTCACGACCCGAAGGTCTCTCTGTCGCAAGCCTGACCCAGAGCTTCAATTGTGAGAGTCTTTCGACAAGGACAGCACCAGGCATAAGTGCGTACATGAAGAGTCTCCGACTTGCAAAGCCAAAGGTAAGTGGAGCAGCACTTTCCGATGCAAGGAGCACGAATTCGCGAACTTTTGGTGACGTGAGTGGCTCCAATTCAAGACCTACACGAACCACGTGACGATACTGCTCTGAATCCTGAATGATGCTGGTTCCTGTTGCATGGTGTTGCGCAAGCTAGCCCTGGCCCGGCCGGAGAGGAGGAGCCGCAAAGCTTCGAGGTTGTGCTCGCGGAAACCTCAGCGCTTCGAGGAAGAAAACGCAAAGAGAGGCCCCCGAAGGCAGAAGGGCCCTTGTTTTGTCTTCCCCTAGGGGCCGGGGGTGGTGGCCTCAGGGGACGCAACTTGTTCGTTTATGTTGTGGGCGGATGGAAGGGAGTGTGACTCGGTGTTGCTGGGGAAAGTCCAGCCCAAAGTTTGCTAAGGCCACCAAAGCCACCCTGCACCCGGGACAGTTGACTACTGACTACTGCTGGCACAAGGAACCCGGGCTGCAACACGCAGTCTTATTCTTAGCCAAGGACCTCTCTCCGGCATATGGATCACCTCAGCAGCGACCGCTGGCCACAAATGACAAACCATTTCTGTCCGTTGTCAGGAACCCTTTGGGAGAACCACTCTAGCCAAAAGTATCGCGAGCCGGTTTATCATGCGTTTGAGCTCCACATCACAAGCCAAAGTGTGCAAGGTGTACCCCGAACACGAGTAATTACTTCCGATTGGGGCTTGGGGCTTGGACTGAAAGCGCAATCGAACCCTTCAACTAGCTGCCTAGATCCGAATGCACAAACAGGCCCCTGCCGCCGACAAGGTGCCACGATGGAGCCTCCAGCAGAATCCTGAGCAATTCTCCGCAGCTCCGGGATCAGGACTAGTGTCACTGGTGGTTCTTGTTCCTTTACTAAACATGGCCGTCCGGTACCACCCGCCAACATCAAAACCAATTATCCAAGCCGGCACCCTCACACAAACATCACCACAAACGAGTCGCTGCTCGGTGTTCCCCAGCAAGAACGCTAAAAACTCAGACTAGGCACTACCATCGAGAGCAAGGAGTCCGAGATGAAAGCAGCATCGTCGATCTGAGTATCGTTCGCGAAGCTGTCCTTGCGACTCTAGACTTTCTGTGAGCGTTTCAATGAATTGTCGATAACCCACTACGACTGTGAATAGCCTTGGTGTTCATTGCTGTTGTGGTTACTATTGCTGCCAATATGTTTGCAGGCGAGAAAGCTCACGTCATCTGCAGTCGATTCTCTGCTGATACCGCCGGCTGCTGGCTCGGCCTTAGGGTTCTTGCTGCAAAGCGACACAGAGCACATGCCTGAAGCCCTCCGCGGCTAGCACCTTCGATGAGGGGGCGCAACTGCATTCAATCGTGTGCGCAGCAAAGACAGCCGAACCAAGTGAAGCAGTCTCTCGTCTCTTCGTCTTTGCTGAGCTGGGAAGCCTGTGTTTTCTTTGGGGCCGTAGACTCACTGCTCCAGGAACTCTGCATGTACGTGCACGCTTTGCCCCTCTTCCCCCGCCCGACAACGAGTTCCGGGAATGCTGGCTGCTCCCGGCCACCTTCTGCATGGCAGAACTGATGTCGGCATGCGGTGCTCGAAACCTGGTCTGCCGAGGCTGTCTCTACTCGTGCCTAGGTGCGCTTTCTATGCCTTATCGCGAATTTGGAGGAAGGACCGAACCCCCTGGAGTCTTCGGGATTCAAACAGAGTGCGACAATCTGAAATAATACTGTCGAGTTGCAGCTGGAATAACTCAAGCTGAGGCTGCAAACGAATTGCTCACATCCTTGAAAATGAACATGCAGAAACAGTCTGCCGCAGTGATACGTTAACCAAGGGCCTTGGAGGTGTTGAGAACCTTGGGGATGTGGAGGGTTGTGCATTTGCTGTCAATGGCCTGCGGCGGACAATTCGGAAGTAGTTCGTACCGACCGCATCCCGCACTGCGCCACTATTGAAACATCTATCTGCTGACTGTTGCAGCATCTACATCTGCAACGTTGTGGCTGCTGGCTAACAATCCAAGGCTGGTCTGACTAGCGGTGTGTTGAATCATTTCGAAGGCTTTAAGCTTCCCCTCTTCCCGCGATCATCAGTTCCAGCAGCCGGGCTGCGAACAGATGCACACTGGAATCTTTGCTCGCAATATTCGAGGCCGTCTGCTACCAAGACTCCCAAACTCTCCACTTTGGCGTTCAGGATTTACAGTCTCGATTCAGAGGAAGTATGCGGATGGCCAACTCACCCCTCCACGTCTGCTCGAGGCTCTGCCTGCACCCTTTTTTGCAAGACAAGCAGGGCGAATCCAGCGGATGATGTCAGCTGGGAAAGACAGCTGGCCTCTGGAGGAGTGGTTCAGCCGGCGGCCGCCAACGGAAAGATGATCACTGTCACGGTCGCAACGCGCATAGACCCCGGTGACCTTCACGATGCTGTTCTTCGGAGGCTCGAAGAAGCACTCAAGGTCTGCTTGCATTTTGTCCGAAGGAGGTCCGACACACTCGAAATCGATAACACAAGGCCCAGAATGGTCCCAAAGCCCTGTTTGCAGCAGTACGAGAGGCAAAGTAGAGGTCGTTTGAGTCGTCGTTGGCGTGCCAGTGCTGGTCAGGGTACTGATAGTCCGTGTAGTGCCCAGGTGTAGGGGGGCAGCTGAAGCTGCTGTCGTAGCAACTGTTAATGTCCGTGCACATGCCACGGCTTCCATCACCCTCGCAAAGCTCGCCCGGAGCAGCCTGCCACAGCCGGGACGCGCAGGATGCCGCCTGGCACGTCAACGCGTTTGACAAGTCCGGGTCGAACGGTCAACCCAAGCGGCCCAAGCGGCGCATGCACACCGCTCGGGAGGGTGCGGCGACGCCGAGGCACAGAGCTGCGCCGTCGTCGGAGCGGAAGGAGAGGAGTAAGGATAATCAGGAGAAGCCGGAGGAGAATAACCGCGCCTCATACCCCAGCCCTCACCCAAGCGAACCTGCGGGTGCCTTTCATGTTCCCAGCCAAGGAGGAAAACCATGCGCATCTGCATGCCGGCTGATGGCCCAATGCGGCCTGGAAACAAGCCCTTCGAGCCAACAACTCTGTGGGGTGATTTCCCATTCGAGCATAGGGCTAAGAGCTTTTGCTCTTGGCCTTCGCAGAACTCCGAACGTCGCCAGCAGCAGGAGCCGAAACGACTTGTGACATCCTGTAACGCTATCACCCCACTGAGGGACACTCGCCAGCGACAAGAATCCTCGACAGACTCCTTTCTCAGTTTTGCACTGGAAGAGACCGAACCGAACCGCATCTCTCTGGGCTCGCTGCCACTTGGGAGTCACGGCCTGACTGATCATTCGACAGAAGTCTTCAGTCAGGCATTGTCATTGTCGCTTGGGAAATTAACAAGAGAATGGAACGTCTGGGGTCAGTAGTTAGAGGCTTGCACCACACAGTACAGACACGAGCTTGCCGGTCAAACTGCAACTGCCCGAGCCGTACGTCACATCGAGGTCACTTGTGTTAGGGATATGCCTCACTCCACAGCCCACCCTTGCTTCTGCTCCTGGTATTTCGCGACTCCGGCCTTCCTGTACCGCAAAGCATCCCAGTGCCCATCCCCTAAGTGTCCTGCAAAGTGTCGCCCATCCCCACAGGAGTCTCCAGAGTTTTGCTGAGAAAGTACTGTAGCCAGGCAACCCCGGAACCGCTCATCCTCAAAACACGACACAAAGCATCCTGAGTATCCTGGAGTGCCCACCCGCAAAAAGTTGCACAGTTCCCACCACGAAGGCTCCCCGCAAAGGGCCCTTAGATCCCTTGACCCTCTAGTGGTCACCGCAGGAGTATCCTTGGAGCACCCACCCAAGAGTATCCTGCATGGGCTGCGTGCACCCAGCAAAACCCACAACACGGCATCACCGGAGTGTCCACCTTTCCAACGTTTCCAAAGAGTATCCCACCAACGGCATTTCTATATAGGGTTGGGATGTTCGAAGCGGCCAGTTGGCGGCTGGGGTAGGTCCGTCGATTGTCCAAAACTTGCCAAAGAAAGCCCATCCCTGAAATCAAGGCTTCGTATACGGCCCTCTACACCCTCTGAGCTGCAAAAGCACGCTCCCTCTAAAGGCCAGGACCTCGGGGGCCCTCCTTGGCGCAGACGGCGAAGCGACTGCGAAATGGGAACGCTGTGGCTTGCTGCGAAAGGGGCTTCAATGGAATTTGACAACACCCTCGCCATGAAGATTATCGATGATCTCTTCAAAGCCCGTAAGAAAGCCTGAAACCAAACATCCTCCTGGGGTTGGCTTTGCTATCAGTCTACCACACGGTTCAACCGTGTACAAAAAGTCCTGTCTCTCCATCTTCCATCTGGCAGCCGACTCTTCAAGCTCGGCCTTTGTAGCCCGCAGTCGGTGCACCCTCCTCTTGTAGAGTCTCATCTTGGGCGGCCTTCAGGGTGACCCCGTCCCCGAACAGTTGTCACTCGCTCCGGAAGTTGTTTACAAACCCCTGCATCTATTCGGGAATCCTGTCGAGTTTGTCGCACGAAATGGGGAAAACGGAGCTTTAGCGGACGAATCCCTCGGTCGCATCATGCGCTGGATTCATAAGCTCTTGCTCAAACCTTGCGCGGGCAAAAAGAAGATAGTAGCATGTAGCAACTTAGCAGATTTTTTTTAGACTTAGCAACTGCAAGAGTCGCGCTGTTGTCCAAGGCGGTCTCAGGAGCCCCGGAGCCCTGGAGCCCTGGCCTGGCCCAGCCTTCGCACGGCCTCGCAGACGCTCCTAAGCTCACGAAGCGAAGCTCGAAACGCAGCTCGAAAGAAGCGGTTCTTCACGGCAGCAGAAGGTCTGCGTCCTATAAGAGGACGTGACAAGGGGTTCACTTGCCCATGTCTTGACACATCGGACCTTCGCATGACCGGGCCGCACTCGGGCAAGGGGCTGTACGGGCTGCGAGCTGTGAGTCTTCGCACGTCCAAATTCTGCTGGTTATGGATTGGGAGCTGCGATCGGCGAGAAGGTAAGGCCAAGCAACTCCGCCCGGAGGAATGCGTGCCGGAACTGCTCCTTTCAATTGCTGAGGCTGCTGCTCAACTTCCCGAAATTCGCAGGTAAATCACACTGCGATGCGTATACAACCCTGGATCCTTGTTACGGTACGCACAATCTTGTGGGAGGCATTCGTTCGTCTTTCGAGCAGAAACCAACTTCAAACATGCACCCAAAGTAGAGCCCAGGACGTCTAGAAATCTATATAGGGTTGGGCTCCCAGAATCAGTTCCGTCTGGCTTGATCCTAGGAAAAGAAGGGGACAACCAAGGTAGCCTTCCCGCCTTCCCTTGGAAGCGCCGAGGCTCTCGACTCGGGCAGAATGACAGGCAGCATGGCTTCGTCGGTATCGGTCTTCACAGCTTAGACTGCGGATTTGCTTTGCCCGGTTACAGGTTGCGAAGCTTCGAGGAGCCATCTATCCCATGACATATCCAATTGGGAGGAGACCAAACACAGCTCCTCGCTGTAGCCTCCGTAGGGTTTGTCTTCGCAGCCATGGTTTGCCACCTGCCAGAAAAAATTGCCCACCCAGATTTGTAGGGCTCAAAAACAACCCCGAATCCAAACCAGAGATCGTCCTCGCCTCGTTGCCTGCTTTGACAAGCTCAGCCAGGCCCTCCTCATGGCCAGGAACATCATCTGTACCTGAAGAAAGTCTGGCCTAGTGTGGGTCACAGCCATGCCAGACAAGAAAAACCTTCCAGATTGAACGATGAGGTGCATCGCGACCCCAAAGGTGGCACGGGCACAGAGACCCCGCATAAGTTAGGTCCTAGGCCCAACTGTAACCTCACCAGGCCGTCCCAGTACTGAGAGCTGGGCAGAGGAAAAACGTTGCTTTGGCTTCAAACTCCGCCAGCAAGTCCTCTGTGAAAAGGTCGCGCATGCCAAGATGGAAGGGGCGTGTCATTCTAGCTGCAGTGAGGGTACGCTGAGTGCACAAACACACACACACACACAACACACACACACACACACACAAAAAAAAAACACACACACACACACACAAACACACACACACACCCGCACGCAGAGCGCGCGCGTGCGTGCGCGACTAAGTCTAACTTGTATCGCTTTCCCTGATATAGCATTTTTGTAAATGCTGGCCCTCCTGATGGAAAATCTTCCACACATGCCCATCGTTCACAATGCGAGTCTCTGCATGCAAAGGCATGGAACTGCACTCCGCATTTGAAGTTTTCCCTTGAGTCCCTTGCGCCCACAAGCATCCATCACAGACCTTGAAACCCTACAATACCCCGAAGTACCCTAGAATACTCAAAATGCCTTACAGGTTTTTTCACAGGTTCACGTCTCCACCGCATGCTCTTCCAGCTCCTTGACCTCCCAAAGGAGCGCAGCCTGAGGATCTCGCTGTCGGCAGGGGGCGTCATCCACCTGGGGACCCAGATTTAGGTAGGAACTACAAGGCTAAGTAAGCACAAACGGCATTATCTTACGCGCTAATCTTTCGGATACGCTGTTGAAGCAGCTGATAAACCGAAGGTCTTGATAGATCGAGTCATGAAATCGAAGCAAAGCATCTCCTTGACTTTGCAGATCCGGACCCTAAACCCAAAACCCAAAGAAAACAACCCTCACACCCGGGCACAGCACCAAGGACTCTGCCCCGGCACCAGCACAGCAGGCTGTCCTAAACCCCAAGCCCGAGGGCTCAATGTCCGAGCTGCCGTGAGGGCGACGAGGCCGCGCACCCCGGGGAAGTCGGCTGAGCATTGGGTCGGAACTTGAGGTGTGGGGCGCTTGGGCTTGAAGGCTTGGGGTGATTTGGGGATATTGTATGCATTTGTTTACATTCATTTATGAAAAATTTACCATTCGGAACACAGAGACGCACACTCATGCTGAAGCTTTGCTTCATTGTGCATCAGCTTCCTGAAAGATGCCGGAGGACGGTGTGAATCTAGAGCGGGGCACTCAAGAGGCAGCCTGCATCATAGCAGCAAAGTGCATGGGGATCCAGCACCTCATCTGAGCCAATGTTTTGGCTGGATTGATTGATAAGTCTATCTGGTACGACTGAACCACTATTTTGTCCGCACTTTTCTGATTATTCTTGCCAACAGCTTCTTGCATATGTCTAGCACGTGGGATCACAGTCTTCTATCGACCTGCCACTTAGAAGGAAGTGCCCATCTAGGCCAAGCTTCTGAGGTAAACAGCCCAACCAAGTTCCATTGAAGCGGTCCACAGTCTGATTCCATGCTGTACAGTGCATTAAATCTTGCGACGCCTTGTCTTCCGATGGTCTTTCAAGACTAATCGAAGTCCGACTGCACTGCAAAATCTGACCATCATGATGCTGTCGTCTACTTTCTTTGCCCTTTCTCTCCTCTATCAGCGCCGAGAAGCGGAAGCGAAACTCCGAGCGTTGACCATCTTCGTCGCAGCTTTGACAAGCGCTTTGTTCCTGGGACGTGGCACTGCGCCAGGGCAAACTATGCCATCTTGGAACACTTCAGGTCGCCCGTAGTCGCCCGTAGCAGTCGTCCGTCTGATCATAATTTGAGCTAGCAGCAGCCGCGAAAGAAGTTGGCCCTGCTGGACATCCTCAGATCTCGTCTCTCTGCGCTCACCGATCAGGAATGTTAAAGATGCCCCTTTCCGCATGCACGAAAACCAAGAAATGGTGGGCCTTACCTGCATGAAGGCAACATTCTTTATCGCGTGCGTGCGTGTGTTTGTTCATGTTCAGCGTTCTTTTTCAGTTCCATCTAGCTGACCATAGTCTCTGGATCTTCTTTATGGAGATGGTGGTGGTGGTGCTGCTGCTGCACTCAGCATCATCTGAACCGACGCGGCGCATGTAGGTTTGACAGAAAGCATTGGGAGGTCAAGACTTATACTGGTACATGTTGCATTTCGAGGGTTTTCCATTCTACAGTGCAGAGGATGGTCTGATGTAGGATGTTATGCCCGATTCCCACGGTGGCCGATGCGCTGCCAGTGCATCCGCTTCCCAGCCAAACATCTCTGTCATAACTCGTGTTCATCCATCTGTCCACCTATGCATGCTGCCATGAGCAACTGGGTTGCGAGTTCGGAGAAAGCTGTCTGAGTCAGTGCATGCCGAGCAGCGGCCTTATCTTTGAAGGTCCGCAAATCTTGCGACAGCTCCTGACAAAAAACAGCATCAAACCTACTCGACAACTTTACTTCGACCTCTCAGTGTCAATACCAACGTTGAGGCTATTCGAAGCTTGGCTTGCGTTGCTCAAGGTGCCTGCGCTCTGGCCGATAGCTGCAAATGACGGTCTGCAGCTGCGACCTCCCCGCACAAGTGGCAACGACCCTTGTTGACAAACTCTCTGTGCCCCGTCTTCTGCGACTAGTCACTAGTCGATCAAGGCAATACTTGCCAGACGATCGAGTGCATATCGGTTGGTCAAAGAACTGTGCAAGAAGTGCCTGTAGATAACTTTGTGATAAGCCGCTGCTGAAACCACAAGCACACTCAGGAAACTTTGTACCCAGACACCCAAAGCCCAACCCTGTAAACTCGACGAAACCCTTCAAAGCCCCTCGAAAAGAATGTGTAACGCCCCGACAGAGGGGCCTTTTCCCGCAGCTGCAGTCGCTGCTCGGCGGCCGCCGCAGCGCCTGCGACCGCGGCGCCGAGGCCAAGCCGGGAGTCCACTGAGGCCCAGGCCTGGGAACGAAACAAGAGACTACTGACTACAATATGACTGGTTCACATTATACAGTTAATGGAATACGACTTGAATAAGATATAATATGATGTGGTGATGCAATGATTTACGAAGACAACAAATCTCGGCCCTCAATTCAGGACTCTTTTAACTCTCCGCTTGATTTGTGAGCTTGACCGGAAAAGCCACGTTCAGGCTTATCACTATATGATAGCTTCTCAACCCCTGCAAACCAATCCCCTCCTCGACAAGTTTTGGGCTGGGCTCCAGGACACGTTGCAAAGAAACAGTCAAAAACACTATAGTTGATGGCATGGTTCGGACTGCGACGCCGAACCTACGGTGGCATCGAACAGCAGCTTTGTCTTAACCTCCCTAGGCAGGGATGTCTATTTAAACTGGTCCGGCCTCTCCACTCTTGGCCCACATCTTGGCGCCCTCGGTGCCTGGTCGTGACGATCAACAACACCCAGATGTCCCCTAAGCAGGGCGCATTGAGGTCCAAAGACTCGCACACCAAACCGTGTAGGATTTACACATCGATACGTGACAAGGTTTGCGAAGCAGGCGGGTGAAACTCCGAAGCAATGAATTCGCAAACCCTCAGACGCGATGGCTCAGAGCCCTGCAACCACAATTTCTTTCAATACCTGCCGGGCCCCTAATGCCGTAATGCCTACAGCGCTCGTCGAACCCATTCACCCCTTCAGGATCCTTCCTGGGACTCTACCGACTTCCGTGCAACATCCTGTCGTGGTCTCCTTTCCCTGCTCTTACTTTACAGGCCACAGAAGCCCGACGAACCCCGTAAGACCCGTCTCTGCAGAAATACAGTTGGTGCACGTGTCTACTAAGCATGCACGCAAAGTTTGTGTATATGTGAATGGGATATACATATACATATTTATAAATATAATTATGGGTAGGTAGTCATTCCCCCACCCCTGCATTTTTGTAACTTCGCTCTTCTGTTCTCAATTCTGCTATCTGGTTTCGAAACTCGTGTTTGTTTCGAAACCGATCCGTAGGAGGCCCC
>BGNK01001371.1:3167-31301 GCA_003297005.1 Symbiodinium sp. clade A Y106 | reverse complement strand
GTATCATATTATTGCAAACATTGTGTTGTACTGTCTTTCTTGCTGCATGAGTTATTTTGAGTTAGACATAGATCATAACAGATCATACAACATGAGAGTATACTACACATGTTAACAAAGCTTGGTCAGGTATTATATCATCTCACCCTATACCGCGTCATATCATCTCACAATAAGTTTTACCTACAACTTGTAGAACCATACCAATTAATACTAAGAACTGTAAGAGTATGTGGCAGATAATAGGATAAGACATACCACGCTATATCTGATGGTATTAGACTGTATTTTGTCGTATGGAGTATGCGTCTGGTTGTCAGCTACCTCATCTTTGCATATCACATCACATCAAGATGTCTACTGCACCATGCCTCGAATTGAGTACAACATAACCTCGTATTGTACAAGATAGTAGGGTTATGTTATATGGTAATTTACGATACTATACCAGTGTAAAGCATGATCTGTTACATCATGTATTTTGCAAAAAAAGACTGAAAAATAATGTGATATGATGTATTATGTCATTCTGAAGATCGCTGTAATTATTCTATCATGATAGGACACATTCCGTCTCATTTCATTGTGTTGCAGGATACTACACATGTTCGTATTTTATACAGTCTGGACCGTGTATGTGCCGTATTTCTGTCATGTGTATTGAAATATATGGGTTTATACCANCACACTTAGCGGTATGGGGCATGACAAGGGTCAGTACATCCTTTGTATTGGGCGCACTACCGAAGATGCTGAAATGTAGGGGTGGGGGAATGACGACGCGCCCATATATATATATATACACACATACATACATACGTACATACATACATACATACATATCTATATCTGTATGCCCAATATAGTGAATGTTAAAGCCCCGATAGTAGGATCTTACGCCTTCGTTCCGGCTGCCGAGAGCTGAGGTTGCCTTATCGCAAGCCTTACACAAATAGCCCGCTTACTATAGGGGCCTAGATAATTACCAATACTATTTTGGGGGTTCCTTATTATAAGCATAGTATAATGGGCCCCAAAACCGTATTCTAATTATTAAGGACCCTACATTAGCCCACTTACTCAGGCCCGTGCTCAAATCGGAAGGCTGGTCAATGCAGTGTACTTCAGCTTAAAGGCAGAGCTTAGCCCAGGCGTGTGGTGTGTAGACGACGGCAATAATCATAGGTTCTGCCCTAAGACAGCAAGAAACCCTGAACCCTCAACCCTAATCTAAACCCTAAACGCTAAACTCCTAAACCCTAAACCCTAAACCCGTAAACCCTAAACCCTCAGCCCCTAAGAAAAGCTTAATCAAACCCTAACCCCCGAAAGCCCTAAAGGTGCCCTATGCAGCAAGAGCTGCGCTGATGTAGCTATCCATGAACTTTGGCAGGTGCTCCGGAGGAACCTGAGATAGCCGACATGCCACGGCCAGTGGGAAGCCAAGGGGGTTGTTGATAGTTTAGATAAGCGGGCCATGGGTCAGTTTGAATCGGCACTAAGAATTGACTAAGAATGGAATCAACCTTACTTTCGCAAGAGAGTACCCATGAGCTTTCCTGCACATCGTTTAGGGGGCGTCGGGCGTTCGAGAAGGGTTTACCAAAGAATGCCCCAGACGCGAATCAATCCTCGACCTTATTCCCCAACACCTTCAAATTATTCAGGCCAGTATGTTAAACCAGATTAAACCCTGCCAAAACCCTAGAAACAGCCTTGGAACCCTAAACCCTAAACCCTAAACCCTCGAAACCGCAAGGTGTGACTTCCTTCGCGGAGCTGTGCTGCTCTCCTGAAACTCTCGGGCTGAAGCGTCTCGTACAGAGCGGCTTCTGAAAAGAACGTCTCTGTCGGTGAGGGTGTTTGGCCTGCACTGCGAAACCCTCATACCCTAAGCCCTCACTTCAGTGGCCTAAACCCTAAACCCTGAGATAGAGGGCTTGTCGCGGATCTGTTATCTTGGGGCGATCTGGGGGTCACTTTGGCGGGGGAAGTTTGGGGCTGGGGCTGGGGCCCCTTCAGACGCACCACACTATTTGGCGAAAGCACTCTCTTTGATTCCAAACCCTGATCTAGTTATTCGTGTATCTATGTAGTTATACTATGCTGTATGAAAAGATGTGCTCCAAAATCAATTCTTCCGGCCGCTACAAGAGCGGTTAACGTAACCTTTGATTGTTAGTTTAGTATATGGGTGGTTGTCAAAATTATGATTCCTTTTTGAATCCCTATTATGATACGGCACCTATTGTTTAGGGTACCCAAAAGGGGACCTTAATTTTGACAACTACCCATATATATATATATATATATATATATATCATTCAGAGGGAACAAGAGCTGCCCTCAAGAAGCTAAGCCTCGAGGATTCTCCCACAAGAACCTCCAGTCATTGGGCTTGGGAATTTTGAGGGTCGAAAGGCCCTCGAGAGCAGTTTTTTTTTTAGTGTTAATAAAACAAGGACTACTACTGGGGGTTCTTCTCAGAGTTACTGTATGGATTACTGTAAGGGTTTCTGTAAGGGCTGCACAAGGCTAAGTACAAGGGCTCTATAAGGCAACGGCTTCAGTCGACCTTTCCGTGCTTGACACGTGGATTCCGGCTCGAGCGTCACACTGGGCGGTGGTTTAGGTTTGGCTTCTAGGGCTCAGGGTTTAGGGGCTTCGAGCTTGCTTACAGTGTTAAGAGGTCATTCAGATGTTTTCGGACTGTTTGGGGTATAGACAGCTCAGGCACCAAAGCCGTCAGCTTCTTGGGTTTGAAAGTTTGCGCCTCGAGTTTGGGGCGCCTTCGGAGCTTTGCCGCGAGGAGGCAGGGAGCGGAGCGGGTTTCGGAGAGCCCCTCGAGCGTCACCGAAACCACCAAAACCAAAAGTGGACCTCCGAACACTCCATTAATATGGGAGATATAGGGGCTTAAATAATTACCAATACTATTTTGGGGGTTCCTTATTATAATTATAAAGTATTAAGGCCCCTATATAACCCTAAACCCTAAACGGCTGCACAGAGTTTGACTTGTTCGTTTCGAAGACGGCGTTGGGTTTGGATTTGGGTTTTGGAGGTTTTGGGTTCTGGGGCTTGTGTTTAAGGTTTAGGACTTAGGAATTAGAGGCTGTGACTGGAGTTCAGGTGTTCGAAGGTTTCGTGTTTCGGCTGACGACGGCTTGTTGGACTCACGTTAACACCTGGACCCGGACACCTTGAACCTTGCTGCATTCGACCCCGATATGTACAGCGCAGCCATTTAAAGTTCAGGATTGCGGGTTGAGCGGCTCAGAGTTTGCCATTGCCATTTATGGTTTTGGAAAGGGGTAAAGGGTTCAGGGTTTGCAGTGTGGAATTTCGAGAGCTAAGGTTCAGGATTAAACGCTCAGGATTCAAGGTGGGCTTGATTCACCACGGAGCACACTTGTGAGAAATAGAGAGGAGACTACGACACTAGACGGCAAAGCGGAAGCCCGAACCCCCAAACTCCAAGCATTCATCGCCGCACCTACATTCCGATCAACATCTATCTTCGTGATGGACGTGGCATGAGAGGTCCTGGCTGCTGGGGTCTTCATGGCGCCTGGCTCCGTCCGCATCACGCGGGTGGAATGCTCAGAGTTCAGCACGTGTCTGACGGCCCCGGGACATCGCTTCCCAACCGGAGCGCAGGTTCGTTTGGAAGGGTTGCCAGGGCTCGACTCCGAGACCTTCCTCGTGGAGCACCCCTCTGGCCACAAGTTCTCCATCTGCCACGAGATCTCGGTGAGAGTGAAAAGCATCGATGCAGGGGGCTCCGATGGAGTCCTTTCCACGCCCTACGTCGTTCCCCAGCACGCCTGGAAGCAATACGATTGCTGCCGTGGATCCGCAGTGTTGGCGTGCAGGCCGCCCATGTCGGAAAAGTCATGCCTGCGCGAGTGGCGGGCAGCCCTAAGTGCGGCACACGAGATTTGCAGCGGCGTCGTGTTCAAGACCTCTGTGCAAGCAAAGCTGGACTTGCATGATTGTTCCAGGCTGCATGTCCAGCACTCGGGATGGGCTGATTGCAACGGAATCTATCGGAGAAGTGGCCATCTTACATTCAGCCTCGGAACGCTGATCTCCATCGCTTACGTTGATGAGCTGGGCATGTGGTGCCTTTTTGCCGATGTTGTGGCTCTGTACCCTTGTCTGACCATCGGTCCTACATGCGCCTGGGAAGGTGGGACGGTCCACAGCTGCTTTACGTGCGGACGGGCGATCCGCTGGGTTACTGGGAGACAGTGATAGGCTTGGGCCCTGGACCTTTTGTGGAGGTTCACAAAGAGGTGAGTGTTCAGCAGTCTCCTTCAACGCAGTCCTCGTGGCTCTTACATCCTGGTGTCGGCTCTATGGTTTTAGACTGTCTGGTGCTTAGTAGGGAATGGGGGAATGGATCCCTTATAGTAGTCCCTATATAATCCCCAATGATAGTCCCCATAACCCATTCCCTCATTCCGTAGACCTCTTGTTCAACTATGCTCGGGCAGACTGGTCCGGTGGGCTGTGGAGGCCTCAGCCCCCTGGAGGCCTTCGTGTCGGCTTTTGAGCTGTGGGGGCAGCTCCGCCTGTGCTCCGCTGTGTGCAGATCTTGGCGCGAGGCTTTGGAACCTTTTCGGAGTTTGACGGGCATGTGCAGGAAGGCCCTGCGAATCCCTGAAACCTCGCTGCCATTACCTTCTGTCCAAGAAGCGGTTCGAGCCAGCTTGCTGTTTGCAAGCCTGTGGAACGAGGCTCTCTCTATGCCAAGAATGGCGATATTTCGGAGGCACACGTGGCCTGCACATGTGTCGGCGATTGAGATCTCAAGTGAGCTGAACCCCGAGGATGATTTTTGGGATAGCCCAGCCTCCAGGCTCGTGAAAGGGAAGGCGACAGCTTTCGGCCAACTTGCTCGACAAATTCTCCGCGGCCTGCCTTTGCCTTGGAAGGCACGTTCTTCCATGCCTGGGCGTCGCACGCAGGGCGATGGGCGGAGATTCGCATGGTTAGACTTGCTAGATTTCCACAGGCCTGATAGACCGTCAACTGCCTATGTGAGCATCGACACGCAGGGGCACATGGAGCTCCAGCTGCCCGATGGTTCGAGAGTCCTCCCGCATTCAGCTGATGTGTTGGCGCCGCTAGCCGCTCAGGGGGTACACCAGACAATGCAATCTCGATCACGGGTTTCTCATTGGAGGGAGCCCCGCAGCCCAGACGATCCATGTGGAATGGTTGGCTGCAGGGGGTCGGCATCCCCATGCTATGCATGCAAGAGAGACAAGCAAGGGAGAAGGCAGCTGGGGTTCTCTCAATTGCAAGCAGGGTATGCCTTAGAGTTCCAGATTACCAGCGGTTCCAAGATATCTTTTGAGATCGAGGTCACCGTGCTCCCGTTCTTTGCGACGTCGAAGGACCTTCAGCTCATCGACCATGCAAAGGTTTTGATCCGCGGGATGCAAGAAGGCGATAGCAGGTCTGAAATCGACGAGAGCAGCCCCGGAATCGATGCGGATGCGGAAAGCGCGGAAAGTAACGATACGCTGTCTGGTATCAGCTCAGAAGACGACCAGCCGAATGATGAAACCGATGCCGAGATCGATGCCGAAGATGGACATCCCGAGTAAAAGGAGAATGTGTGCTAAGTGGGGCTTGAGGAGGGAGATGCACGCTTGTAAAGCTCTCACTTCCTAGGGTTTGGGGTTTGGAACTGGGTGCGCGAAAGCATGCGAAGGAAGACCTAGGCAAACAATCGAAACCGTCTGTGACTGCAGCTCGAGTTTAGGCTGTAGGGCAGTTGGTAGTTCGTCTCAGGGTTAGCAGTCGTTGGTCAAGGGGTAGCGGTCAATGCTTAGCGGTCTCTGTTTCATGGTTGTTGGTTGCTAACAAAGTTGGTGTAAAACTTCCCTTGAAACTATAAGTATCGCATACTTTATCCCAAAGTCCTATCCCAAGCCCTATGTTAGCACCCCCACTGCGAACCTCGGAGCCTCCGAAACCCAGAGCCCTAAACCCTAAGCTCTAACCCCTAATATAGGGGGCTTAAGAATGAGAATAGGGTTTTGGGGCCCATTATACTGGAACCCTCCAAAATAGTATTGGTAACTGTTTAGGCCCCTATATTACACCTTGAGCCCAGGTGCCCGAAAGGGTAGCGCTGCTTTTCCGAGCCGATGGCTTTGGAGGCTCGGCTGTTGGCGTAAGTCTGTAGAAGGGCCGAGGGTTTGCGTCTTGGGTTTCAGAGTCTTTTAGAGTTTAGGGTCTTAGGGTTTAGGGCTTTAGGGTTTAGAGTTCTGGTGTTTAGGGTTTTTAGTTTATGGTTTTAAGGTTTAGGGAGGATGAAGATCCCCGGTGCTGTTTAATTCAAGAAGCTTGCCAGGGCTTTCATTACCGTTGCAAGCGTTTATGGATTTGTTCGGGGTTTAGGGGGGTTGTCTCATCGGCTATTGAACTAAGGAATGCACCTTGAGTTTCAGAGGGATCCTGACGCTCATCTGGGTACTCTCGTTAGTTAAGGGGCAAGTTGGGCTTTCTGGGACGTTGTTGGGCCGTTGGGTCATCGCTGGACCTCCACCGGCGGTTCAGCTCGAGGATGCGATCTGTCGAACTTAATTTGGGAATCCCAAAGCCCTAGACCTCGCACCCCCGAACCCGGAACCCTGAACCCTAAATTCAAACCCTAAACCCTTTGAGTTTTCGGCTCGTTTCTGGCTTCGGCTCACAAACCCATGACTGGCAGGGTGCCGCCGTTGCGGCCTCAGCCACCTTTGGCTGCAGCGCCATGGGTGTGGCAGTGTGCCCTTCGGGTCTTTGGGGCGGAGCCTTTGCGCCTCAATCTCGCCAGTACTGTAACTACCACCTTTCACCACTACCAATCACTAGTACTGCGAACGGAACTACTGCTACGACGACGACGCCGACGATGATGGGTTGCAGGTCTTGTTCTCGAAGAAGACGACATAAACAGACTTAATAACATGCAGCCCTATGCCTATGCTTAAAGTACCTGCAGGTCTACGCCATGTACTCTTGCCATGCCCGAACATCAAGTGTGCTCGAGCCCTTACCCCGACAGGCAGTTTCCTAAAATGTTAGCACAAAACATGCTAAACTCCATGGCTCCGCGATGCCGGACCTGAACCCGAAACCACAAGGCCGTTGTCGTTTGAACCAAATCGCGGGAGCTCGAGCTCGGTGCTTCTGCGTCTTGCGGCGAGAGGGCGCGGAGGGGGAGCGAGAGTGGTGGGGTGGGCTCAACTTAATATAGGGGCCTAAGTAGTTACCAATACTATCTTGGGCACAAAAATCCTATTCTGATTATTAAGGCTCCTATACTTATACTATACCCTTATAGAATCCCTTTTCAGGAACCCTATTCTAATTATTAAGGCCCCTACACCTCAACCCCCCCCCCCCGATGGATGGGAGCTTAAGGCTCCTGTGAAGCGTAGGCTTTGGGCTTATTCTCTATTTGGGTTTATGGTTTAGGGTTTAGGGTATTCTCTATTTGGGTTTAGGGTTTAGGGTTTAGGGTATTCTCTATTTGGGTTTAGGGTTTAGGGTTTAGGGTTTAGGGTATTCTCTATTTGGGTTTAGGTCCTCGGGCTTAGAGTGCAGGCTTTAAGCTTGAGCCCTGGGCTGAAGTTTCCGGGTTAGGACTTGGGAGTGTGATGTAGAGCGTCGGAATACTTAGCAATAGTCTTCTCTTTTTTTGGCGTATCCGCCCAAAATCAGGTTTCAATGACGAAGGCCCCTATAGTGGAGCTCTTACTTCGGTTGGGTTTTCGGAAACCTTAAGCCGCAATCCTAAGACCTGCGCCGTGCCCTTGACAGGTACTCCAATCTGGTGACCTTCCTCAAAGCCCAGCGGGAGAAGAACGAGGACTCGCCCACGGTTTAGACCCTCATTCATCCTTAAATCCCGAGCCTTAGACCCAAAACTTTACCCTAAACCCTAAACCCTAAACCCTTAACGCCTTCAGCTTCCAGCTCCCTCCACGGAAAAGCCCAGAGCTGAAGACCCAAATCTGGCACTGCTGGGGGCTGTCGTTTTATGGCTTTATGTCGGGTGTAGGGGCCAGTAGGATTTAGGCTTGATGGTCTAGGGTTTTGGGTTGGTGCTTATGCTTTTGGGGCAGAATTTCGGAATCTGGGATTCGGGTTTCGGGTTTAGGGTTACCCTAAACCCTACACCCTCATAGAGTTTAGGGCAACCCTAAACCCGAAATCTAAATACCCGTCCTTTCACACCGTTTGACCTTAAGCTGCCGAGCTAGTGCATTGCTTTATATCTTGCATTTTATTAAATTATGCTAGGGCTAGAACCTGTTTTTTCCTGAACACTGTCTACTATACAGTATCATCTACTGTATCAGACCCCAGCAAAAAACCCGAGTGTAATCTGCAGCTTTGTAATCATCAGCGAGGCCCTGGGGGAGGACGCGCCCGACTGTGCTGCCCGCATCATCGACCTGGTGGCGAAGACCAGCCGGCAGGTGGGACTCGGTGAGGGCTTAGCCGCCGCCACCGCCACCGCCGCCTCGCTCTCTTTTTCCTGATCATCAATGTCATCAAATACTTACAACCTTCCTTCTCTCATCCCATCACATCTTACATGACCTGAGTGATTCAGCTTTCTAGGGTCCACAGTTCAAGTGTTTCCGATGGAAGTACCTGCGTGGGAAAGCGTGCGAGCCTAAGGTCTGTGAGACGCCGGAACTCATGCGAGCGGCGCTGCCTTGCAGCACCGAGTGTGGAGTCGAGCCATGTTTTAATATAGGGGCCTAAAGAATTACCAATACCATTTTGGGGGTTCCTTGTTATAATTATAGTACAATGGGCCCCAAAACCCTATTCTAATTATTAAGGCCCCTATAGTCGTTGCCACGTCCGTTTTGGGGTTGGGGGTTGAGGGTTTAGGACCTGCAGGTAAGGGCTTATGGTTTAGGGACCCTCCTTCAAGGGACTTGAAGGGTCTGCTTTCCATCCGCGCTGAGGGTGGAAGAATCGGAAGCAGAGTCGGAAATGACTCTGGGGTGTAGGGCTTCGGATGGTTGGGTGTCAGGGTTGCAGGTTTAACACCAGAAGCGAAAGTTCCGACCCCTTCAAAAGTTGTACAAAGCAGACCCCGAAGTCCGCGCACAGAAGACACTACATTACACCCGCACAAATCAACAACAGAGTTAATGCACCGTCTCAAGTTCTAAGCCACCCAGCCTGCTCTGGCCTGAAGGAATACTGAACATGGGGGGGGGGGGCGATGTCCAGGTTCACAGACCCGCTGGAGGAGCTGAGGTCGGAGGGTTTCGGGTTCCGTGGGTTTCGGTTCTGGCTTTAGAGTTTGGGGTTAAGGGTTTAAGGATTTTAGGGGTAAATTTTGAACTCCGAGAGAAACCGAAACTGTAAGGCCTTCCACCGAAGATCGAAGGCTAAACCCGACCTAGACTTTCAAATCCAAACCCATAAAAATCCACACACCCCCGAGATTCCAAATCGTGCTAGTCTGCAGCCCTGATCCTTCAGCGTCCCGAGAATACTTTTGAGAATTCTGAGCTGCATGCTCTGGAGATGTAATATACGGGAAGCCCAAGTATTTAGACTAGCTAGGGTTTCGGGCTACATTGCCCAAAGAGGCTTTTGCATGTCCGTCCCAAGCATCGATCGCAGAGTCGTCAAGCCTTCCGCCAGCCAGAGCTCTGAGCACAAGCGTTCAACTTAAAGTTTTTGAACAATTCATAAACCACCCTAAGCCCTGAACTGAACTCTCCGTCAGCAAAAACCACGAAAAAGTTGTTAAGCTTCGAATGCTAAATCCTAAACTGTGAAGGCACTAATGTAGAAGCTGGAATGCTTGCTGACATTATTCCTCAAGGTTCCTTTACTCAACCTACAGGAACCCAATTCTAGTTGTTAAGGCCCGGACATTCGTCCTAAACCGTTAAGCCCCAGACCCGGCAGTAACCCATACAGACATGCGGCTTCCAGGAAGGCTGGGCAGGAGCCGCACATGCAGCTCGCCAGCCGCACGGAGTACTCGGTGCCTACGCTTGCTTGCGGGGAGTTGTGGAGAGGGGTTCGGCTTGGGGTATGAGGTCGAGAGTTTTGGCATTTAGGGTGTCGCGCACACACACGCACATGCTTTTTGAACTCAGGTGTGTTATGCACGCCCAAGAAGCTTGCAGTGGACCAACATCCTTGCCTGCACCAGCTTCCAAAAAGACCTTATATAGGTCTCTAACCCCAAGACCCTACTCCGGAAGCCCTAACCCCCAAACTCCTAAACCCCAAACCCTGCCGCACACCTCCTGCTCTCAAGCCCTAAGCCCTAAACTTGGCCCTAAACTGCTAAAAAATGCACCGTGCTACACCCTCAACCCAGAAGTCCACAAACCTGAAGCCAAACTGTCTTGGGGCAGGTCCATGGTGCGGAGCTGTTGAGCGGGTACGTGACCTTCGATGGCGAGGCACTCTGGGTTTTTGCGTTCTTGTTTGAAGGTTTTGTTCTTGGGTGGAATTCCACGCCCTAAGGCCGAAGCTCTCAACCCTCAGCCCTGAATTAAATGAGACCGCTGCCCTAAACCCTCGGCCCTAAACTCTACAAGCGCTTTACCAGGGACCCCCAAAAACCCCCAAGCTCTCGAATCCCCAATCAACCAAAGCTCCAAGACCTAGCGAAGCATCAAAGTCATGAATCCCAGAAGCCTTGAACCCTGAGTCCGAATCCCTAAGCCCTAGAGCCTACTGTAAACCCACCCAAAGCCCCAACCCGTTAGCTTCAAAGCCCTACGTCCGAAACGCTATGCCCCAAAGGCCTGATATGAGGATCGGTTTCGGGTTTTGGGTTTTAGGGTTTAGGGATACCGATGGTTTCCCATTAACGTCCCTAGAGGTAATTCTTGTAGAATGTACACTAAAGCCTGCTCGAATCATCAGGGCCCCATCTTCAACCCTGCCAAGCCTCACAGAATTCTCACAAAACTCTGGAAAAGACCTGTTCCGATTTTCAGGGCCCCAACCCGAAACCCTGGACCCTCTACTGAGTCATGCGTACTCCTTTCACGCAGGTCTTGAAGGTGGGCCAAGCAGTCTCGGCGGTAGTGCTCCTCGGCGTCAGTTTTACTTGGCTACGTCTTCCCTTCTTGGAGGGGCTCTTCCTACTGAAGCCACCCATGAAGTTACCCGGAAAACTTGGAACCCCCAGCCCCAGCCCAAGCGCCCTCGACTCTTCAACCCAAACCAGGAGCAACACTATAACACCCGCATGAAACATGATAAACTTGCATAAAACTTCTTAAGGCCTAAACCATAAACTCTCCAGAACCTTCACAAAAACGAGGCCTTAAATCCGGAACGCTCAACTTCCCTCTTTAGGGTTTTAGGGGTTTAGAGCTGTAGGGTTTTTGGGGTTTCAGGTTTGGGGTCTGGGATTTAGGAGCCCCTAAACCATCCAACCCTAAACCCTGCACCCTCAACTTCCGTAAATTAACCCTTTCTTGTGGGGTCCTAATAACCTGGACTTATGGGTGCACTAAGAAAGAGTAGTGTCTGCTTTCAGCGTTTGGAATGAAACTGGAACAGCAGTGAAACATTTCGTGTGGGCTTGAAGCTCATCGTGGTTGGTTGTGACTCTTTGAAGCCAGAACCTCAGTCTCGCTCTTTCCTCCAGCCCGACACCCTAGTCCAAGTATGCAACAGCCGAACATGCAACTCGAGATGCTTCTAGCGAGTACATACACAGCCCCCAAATTCCTTAAGACCTAAACCCCACATCCTGGCAACCCCTAACCCCGAGACACTAAACCAAGACATGTAGCGCCAAAAGTTGTCATGTTTCCTTTTCTTTGAGGCCTCTGTTGGCTGTCGCGGGTGCGCAGGCCACTGGTTGCTTTCAGGTTCTTAGTCCGGAGCGCCTGGGAGCAAGGACATTTTCAGGGGTGTAGGGGTTTAGGGTGAAGAATTCAGGGTTTAAGGAACGTTCCATCGGTATGGTGATTGACTATGTTTAGACAGGTGCATAAATATGGTGGTAAATTACATTCGGTCGTGTGACGGTGCGATTATCTTGGACGTTGTCGATATCATGCAGTACGATATGATCACACTATAGAGTGACATTGTGTTTTTGCATCGCGACACCGTTGCATGGTCACGTGCTTATTGAAACATCATAGTCCTATCCCGTGCTGTCATATGAGTTGGCCGAATGAGTCTTATGATACTTGTATTTCATTCTCTTATGTGGCCTGGCCGCGTTATTGCACTCTTCTTACTTCTGCAGGATTGCGACGACAGCGGCGACACAGCTATTTCTAGCGTGCTCGTATGTTGTCGTCAGACTCTACTGGGATCAGTACGGTGATACGGTTGCAGGCCTGAATGCCTACGATGCAGCATTTGGTTAGCATTTAAGGCTCTTAACTTGGATTTAGCCAGAGGTCGGATGATTCACCGTATCACAGCTTCATCCGTGAAGAGCTCAAAACCGGGTAAAATGCCTTGAACTTCTAAGAGACCCAGCCTCAAACCATAAATCCCGAACTCTCGCCACTCAAACCCTAAACCCTAAACCCTAAACAAAAGGCGTTCAAAAAAAAAACCCTAAACCTAAACCCTAAACCAGCTCTCCACCGCCAGGTGGAGCGCGACGGCAAGACGCTGACGGTCATTCCGAAGCAGGCTCGAGAATGGGGTGGGGCCCGGTGGTCTGGCACCTAGGGTTTAGGGTTTAGGGTTTAGGTACTGGTTTAGGGTTTAGGGTTTAGGGTTTAGGTACTGGGTTCTTGCAAAAGGATTTGATTTAAGTTGCCATAATAGGGATCTAGAGTAAATACTACGGTTGCCTTATCATGGTAACTTACATTACACCCCTAACAAGAACCCAGTGTATACAGCATTAGATATCAACAACATCGTGACGTGCATACGTAGCAGCAGTACCAGGTCCTTGTAAGAAATGCAGAAGTCATGATTGCAACCTGCAGTGTAGTACTACTCAGCATCGAGATGCCGTGCAAGTAGCATGGCTCGCGCCTCGTGTGGTGATGTGGGCTGTGGGGTGGCTGCAGCATTCCCCAAACCATCCTTGCGTGCTCCCCGTCTCAAGGCTTTAGGGTTTCTGCCTCAAAAAATGTTCCCGACAAAAAAAGGTCCAAAAATCGCAGGTGACGGGTTGAGTCTGGTTACTTCATACTTCATCTCGCGGGCACCTTGGAACAGATTTCCGTCCATCGGCAAAGGCCCCTGCCTTGGTTCTGCAGTTGGAGGACCAAGAGCAGGCGTGGTGCAGCATAATTCGAATAGGGTTCCTTTAAAGGGTTCCTTCAAAAGGGTCCTTTAAGGGTTACTATAAGGGTACTATAATATGGGGGCCTAAATGATTGCCAATTCTATTTTGGGGGTTGGTGCAGCATACGTAGTATAGGGGCCTTAACAATTCGAATCGGGTTTTGATGTACATTATACTTTAACTATAATAAGGAACCCCCAAAACCCAATTCTAATTATTAAGGCCCCTACATTAGCACTGGGCCCATTTCTCCAGCTGTTCTAAGACAGTTTCTGGAACACCACCGTCTACTCGTGGGCGAGTTGTACGGTAAACCTCCACTCTAGGAAACCTAGATTCCTTTTTTTCGATCTTCTTGTAAGCATTCTTTAAAAAAGTAGCTTTCAGGTAGGTCTTGGAAGCAGCCCAGATTTAGGTTCACTCACTGACTCTCACAGGTATTAATCCCTTCCTAAAGAGGCGTGAAAAGCATTGATTGCACTTCCAAATTGCAACAAGAATCACAAGAGCAAGTGCAAGGGCGACTCAGCAGCTATCCGGGCATCAAGAACCATGGCGTGAGCATGACGGTGGGTAACGTTAGCTAACGACAGCACTGGTCACAACAAGGCAAACTTGGATTACCGAGAGTTTCAAGAGTTGATACCGTACTGAGAATACGCTGGACCGAGCAGGAAGAGTAAACTGTAATGCTCCAGAATTCAAGAGGATGCAAGTGAGATGAGGGTTTGACGGATACGGGCATTGCGACAATCCTTGACAAGAGCATTCGGGTAATGTAGAACGGTTTTTACAAGGACTCCTTCTTCCATCAAGTTCTCCCTAAACCCATGCAGCACGTGGAATTTCATAAACCCGAACCCAAAAACCACCCTACACCCTAAACTCGTCACTCTAAGCTCGGAACTTTGAACCCTAAGCCCTAAACCCTCGACCCTAAACCCCAAATCTAAAACCCCTAAACCCCACGAATCTTGAACCCTAAACTCTAAACCCCAAATCCCGGCACCCTCTTAAAGGGGACCCTATTATAGAACCCTATACTACCCTTAAAGGGGATCAAGATGTGGTACCAGGCCGAGCAGTGGCAGACCCGGCTGGGTACGGCCTCCAACAAGCACCCGGATCCCGCGCGAGAGCCAAGAAAAGGGCAGCTTGTGGCTGAGGTAGGGGTAAGGGTTTAGGGTTTAGGGGTAAACTATAGTTTATTCTTTTCATTTTTGTTCATATAAAACCCAAGAGAAGGTTAAATGTATCTTCTTAATGTGGTTCTATGTGGGGTATGGTAAATAGAGGGTCCTGAGTGATTGGGATTTAGGGTTGAGGATACAAAGTGTATATGGGGTCCTTAATAATGAGGCAAAAAGGTGCAGCTTGGTGTATAGGGATTGGGGTTTGCTGTGGAATGTTTAGAGTAGAAGACAATGAAGGGCAGCTTCGGGCTGAGGTAGGGTTTGGGGGTCGAGGGTTTAGGGCTTCAGGCTCTAAGGGTCGAGTGTTTTGGGTTCTGTGTTTGGGGTTCAGGGTGCCAGCGTTTAGGGTTTAGCATTTGGAAATTATTGTGCATTCTGAAGGGTTCGAGGTAGTGTGATTGTAGGGTTCAGGGCTTAGTGGCGAGCGGAAACCACTCCAATCAGGCTGCAGAAGCGCTCCCACTTAAGACTCTGAAAAGTGCGCCCGAAGCATTCAGCTTATCGAGGGCTTCAGGGGCAGCGCTTGAAACCCTAACTGGGTTCTTGTTAAAGGATTGAATTACAGTTACCATAGTAGGGATCTATAGTAATGAGGCTTCCTTATTGTGGTAACTTAAAAGAAATCCCAAAACAAGAACCCAGCTAAGCCCAGAGCCCTTCCCCCTGAAGACTAAACCCTAAACCCTGGCTCAAGCAGCGAGGTCGATCGCCTGGATCGTGTGGTGAGCCAGGACAGGGGGGTTTGTGCATCTCAAAATGGCATGTTAGAGGGTTTGGGTGCTTCACCCTAAACCCTAAACCCCAAACCGGAAACCCTAATCCCTAAACCCTGATATCCAATCATTTCATGGCTCCGGGTCTGGGGGTGATACGATGTCAGTAGAGTGAGTCAAGAAGCGTGAATCTGGTCTTGATGGAGGTTGCCTTCACGAAATTAGATAGGGTTTGCTGAACTAGCAGCACCCTCCCTTCCTCTAAACCCCAAGCCCTAAACCCCTAGCCCGAAGCACCCTGAGTTAAGCACCCACAAGCACCCCTTGAAGCCTCGGCCCAGACTGCAGGCTCACGAATTGATGAAGCATCTGTCTGACCTCCGGGCCCAGATGAAGAGGCTGCAAGCTCCTGCTCGCGCTTTCCTAGACCTTTGAGGCATTTAGATTTTAGGGATTTGGGCTTTAGGGCTTTGGGAGGCTGAGTTGAATGAAAATGGTGGTAGTGCTGGCATCGAGGAGGGGAGGAGGGAGAGCAGGAGGACCACGATTGCTATGAATACTTTTTTGCTGCAATTCTGTTGCCACCACTGGTCACTGTAAGCTTAGAACACAGGGTACCCAGTGAAGCTCAACTAAGGAGTCCGCCCTAAGTGAAATGAAGGGCGTTGGGCTTTCTGAGGCAAAGGGTGGTTTCTGGATTCCGAGCGGCGATTCCTTCCTGGAGATAAAACTTCCTGTTTCAAAGCCCGAATCTCCAACCTCTCACTTCCACATAACAAGCCTGGCTTGAGCTGTAGCATGGTGGTGCTTCCAGATGCAGCGCAACCAACAACCCCTGACCTGGAGACAATCGACATTTGCCGAGGCCCCAAGCCCTACAATGTGACTACAATGTGACCCTAAATTAGCTAGAGCCTAAATCCAAAACACATAGTGATGCCAGGCCAGCAAGAGCGCACCACAGTCACAAGTCCGAGGTGCTGCTGCCAGTGGTGAAGGGCCCGTGAGTCATGAAACTGTGAGTTTTGGGGTCTAGGCTTGAGTATAGAAAATTGAGTTTAAGGCTTGGGACTTCGGGTGTAATGTGCACAACAAGGGTTGTCATCACTACTGTTATTATCAGGACAAAGCAAAGTGCTCGAAGGGACCTTCTGTTCCTGCCAGTAATCCGAACGGTCATGACTGACAATCTCACAAACAGGTTTCTTGCTTGCACGAAGCAGCACCCGTGCACTGAAGCTGAATGAACATTGTGATTATAGCTTGGCAGTACTTCCCATCTGCCTCGCAGCAAGCACAAATAACAGCAACAATCCGCAAATCGTCCCAGAAAACTCCTCCGGTCCCCTGCTCTTGCCATTGCTGCTGCTGCTGCTGGCGCTGGCACCGCGGCTTTTGCTGAGCCGCTACGAACCCCAAAGCTCTCAGACCTAAAGCCATGAAGCCCTGAAACCTTAACACCCCAACGCCCTCAAGCCCAGAGACAGTTGACAAGGAGCATGGTCATGGCAATGGTCATGGCCACGGTCATGGCCATGGTCATTGTGAGGAGTTTCCGAAAATACGGGACCCTAATGTAGTACCCTAAATAGTAGGATCCTTATTATAAGGACCCCAAAATGAGGCACCCCTTGTTTTCGGAAGTAGGGGGCCTTTTTGCCCATAATAAGGACCTAATAAGGCTTGTTTGAGGAAATATAGTCCCCTAGCCCCCTCCCCCTACCCCCCTAAGGGTCCCTATGATCATTGTGAGGATCACGACCATGGCGGCCATGGCGACGGTCACGGCAGCCACGAGCCTGCACTTGGAGGTTCATAGGTAGTTATAAATGGAGTTATAGGTAAGGCCCCTTTAAGGATTCTATAGGGTTTGAGGTTTAGGGTAGTTATAAATGGAGCTACAAGTCCCCTAATATGGGTTATAACTCTACTTATACCCCCACTTATAACTGCCTATGAACCTCCAAGCACTTTGCAGATCTAGGTCTCCGGTTCCTTTCCCAGGATTTAGGCACATCTTAGCTTTTTTAGCTGATTTGTAGAGAGCTGTTAAGCCTTACTCATGGTTAACCTGTAGAGCCCGGACGAGTTTGATCTTTGCACTTCCTGCATTTGTAAACTCTAAAGGTTTGACGGCCCCAGGCTCTGAACTAGAAGGCCCAAAGCTTCAATGCGCAAAGCTTCTTATCTGAAGCCCCAAGTACGTGAACTCTTGAACCCTGAGGTGCGGCAGGGCACGACGCAGAGCACTCGTCGCCGAAAAAGCTGCTTGGAACATCTGGATGTGGGTTGAAAGTTTAGACTGGTTTGGCTGGGGTTATGGGGCTTTAGGATCAGGCCGAAACCCCTTAGACCCTGAACCCCTGTGCCATAAACTCCTACACCCCCAACCCTGAAACCAACAGCCCTGAGCCCTAGCCGCTCTGCCCAAGAGCTTCGAACTCTACCCTGAACCCTAAACCCTATAAACCCCAAACCCCAAACTCTAAACCTATAAACCCCAAACCCGAAGCCCCAGACCTCAAACCCTAAACCCCTAAACCCCAAACCCGAAACCCCAAACCTCAAACCCTAATCCCTATAAACCCCAAACCTCAAACCCTAAACCCTATAAACCCTAAAAACCCCAAACCCGAAACCCCAAGCCTCAAACCTTAAACCCCTAAACCCTATTAACCCGAAACCCGAAACCCCAAGCCTCAAACTTTAAACCCCTAAACCCTATGAACCCCAAACCCGAAACCCCAAGCCTCAAACCTTAAACCCCTAAACCCTATTAACCCCAAACCCGAAACCCCAAACCCCAAACCCTAATCCCTAGAAACCCCAAGCCCAAACCCGAAACCCCAAACCTCAAACCCTAAACCCCTAAACCCCAAACCTCAAACCCCACCCAAACCTCAAACCCTAAACCCTATAAACCCTATAAACCCTATAAACCCTATAAACCCTGTAAACCCCAAACCCGAAACCCCAAGCCTCAAACCTTAAACCCCTAAACCCTATGAACCCCAAACCCGAAACCCCAAGCCTCAAACCTTAAACCCCTAAACCCTATTAACCCCAAACCCGAAACCCCAAACCTCAAACCCTAATCCCTATAAACCCCGAGCCCAAACCCTATAGATCCCCAACCAAAGTGCGACACGTTGAAGTGAGAGCCCCCCGGGGCCAAGGGCGGCGGCGGCTCCTGAGCCAGCGCGTGGGGAAGCCCAGGGGTCTGGGAGTTTAGGGGGGTTCCTTTAAAGGGATCCAAAAAGGGTGCCTTTTTGGGATCCTATGAAGGATCTATAAGGGTTGGGGGTGTTAGGGTTTGGGGGCTTGGGGTTTGGGGTTGGGGGTGTAGGGTTTAGGGGTTTAGGGTTTTAGAGGTTTAGGGTGTTACGGTTGGGGGGTTTAGGGTTCGAGGGTTTAGAGTTTAAAATCCCATGGATTAGGGCAGGCCGAGGACCACCATCGTCATCAATAGTAGTACTGTCCTGATTACCACGAGACATGTTATCATGATCACCACCCCCACCACTACCCCTGCAGGTCGTGTCGCCGCCTTTCCCCCTGCCACTGCCATTGCCATTATGGGGTCGACGACGACTACTGCTGCTGCTCCTATTGCTCCTACTCTCGCTATCTTAGCACGACTGATTCCATGGCCACTGCCACTGCCACTACCACCAGACGACTACCAGGCCTACTGCCACTGCCACTGCCACATGAACGAGGTCAACCATACTATCCGAAGCATGTAGGAGTTTCCGAAAACAAGGGGACCCCTAACCTACAACCCTAACTAGTAGGATCCTTATTAAACGGAAACTCCCATATAGAATTGAGCTGCCTGTGGCCGTCGAGATGCAGACACCAGAGTTTCTGAACTATTCTGTCGGAAGCCCAGGACTGTGAAGAAGGCACCAGGGGCTCCGGGGATCGAAGCTGCCGAAGTGGCCCTAGAACCTAAAACCCTAAACCCTAAACCCAGAGCGGGCCTGGATCCTGCGGAGAAAAGGTCACTGTGCTTCAAAAAAAACCCTAAACCCTAAACCCTAAACCCTAAACCCAAAATCTAAACTCAAACCCTAAAGGCCCTAAAGGCCCCAGGCCCTAGAGGCCGAAATGTTACCAAGGCGACAGTCGCGCCGAGGAACTCGAGGAGGCTGCTTTGGTTTAGGGTTGAGGGTTTTCGGGGTATCATCCGCGTTGGCTCGTGACATTTGTTTTCGCCCCTTGAGGGTTTTTGGGTTTTTCGGCGTCAGGGTTTCAGGGTTGCAAAAAAATACCGGAGGCCCCTGAAGGCACGTAGGGGTGAGTTGGTCCACCGTTTGGGGATAGGGTTGAGGGTCTGGGGTTTGGAGTTCCGGGGTAGAGCTCCCAAACTTAAATGCCCTCAGGATTCAGAAGACTTCGACAGCTCGCAGCCTCAAGGCGTTCAAGGTGTCGGTGGTTGGGCTAATGACCTACAAAATCTGGACCGGATCCCTCACACCACGAGCTCGCAGACGAAGCACCTCCTGATGGTGGCACAGTGCAGAGAAAGCGCCGGATGCTCAGAATGATCCTGGCACGCATGAGGCCTTGACTTGAGCCTAGTATAGTAGCCTAAGCCTTAAGCCCTAAACCCTAAACCTTAAACCCTAAACCCTTTAAGCAACAACCCTTGCGGCCCTAATATTTTGCAGAGCGGGGTTGTGCCCAGCTTTGGGGAGTTGTCGTCGCTTTGCGACCGGTTGGCAGCGGCGCCACGGTCCAAAATCCAGTAATTCAGGTTCTAGAAGTGAGAGATACCCGAAATCCTAAACCCTAAGCTCGAAACCCAAAACTCAAAACCCTGAACCCTAAACCTTAAGAAATACGGAAGTTTAAATTTCTTCAGGCATCCTTCTTGGATATTCAGACACTCGCTCTTTCGTCTCTGAGGACATGAAGTCATTCCGAAGCGCACGCCGCGGCTAGATACATAAAACAATGGCAGCAGAAGAAGCATGGACGGGTTGTGCCTCTCTGTAGACGACAGGCAGCAAACCGTTGCGAGGGAGGGACGGGGAGGGATGGAGGGGAGGGACGGGAGGGAGGGAGGGACAAATGCACGTGCAGAGTACTGTATCCATATAGTACCTGAACCGGATTGTTGCTCTGCTCTTCTTAATATAGGGACCGGATTGTGCACAGTAATATACACTCCTTCTGAATATCAAGGCCGCCACCTTAAACCCTTTACAGCGACATTTGGGCTCAGGGACTCCCCCTAAAGGGTTGAGGGGTTTAGGGGCTTAGGGGTCTAGGGTTTAGGGCCTCAAATCATGAAGCCTGAACTCTAAATCCTAAACGGCTTAGCCGCTCGAAACTGTAAATGCCAAACCCTATGAACCCTGACACCCAAGCCGTAAAAGCCGCGTAAAGGGGTGCCCGGAGACAGGTGGAAGAAGGAGCTCCGAAAAACATCTCAACCCTAAACCGTAAACCCTAAACTCCAAACCCTGAGCCCTAAACCCTAAACTCCAAACCCCTTAAACTCCAAACCCTAAGCCCTAAACCCTAAACTCCAAACCCTGAACCCTAAACCTTAAACTCCAAACCCTAAGCCCTAAACCCTAAACTCCAAACCCTGAACCCTAAACCCCGAATCCTAAACTCCCTCGATGGCCTAGGCCCTTCAGCAACAGGTCGCGGGTCTGCAGGCCGAGTTAGCAGCTGCGGACGCTCGGATTTTGATAGAAGGCTTTGAAGGCTTTGCTGTACGGGTCCCCAGAGACTCCAAAATCAATGAACTAAGGAATCTACCTTAAATCGTATTAGGGATCCTATTCTAATTTAAGGTATATTCCTTAATTAAGGGGTTTTGGAGTCTCTAGGTCCCTGCATGCTTTAATCTGTGCCTCAAACCCGAAACCCTCGACGCTTAGAACCCTGTATGAAACCACAATGCGCGTAATTATCCAGCTTTCGTACGTCCTAACCAAGGACAAAGCCACCCTGGCTCTCAAGGCCGTTGCAGGTTTGGGGTTTAGGGCTTAGGGTTTAGGGAAGAGCGGCTTCAACGTTGAGGCTTCGAGTTCAGGGATAGGGTTTATGGTTGGGGATTAGGGGTTAGCGGTTTGGGGTTCAGGGCTTACGGTTGAGGGCCCAAGATTAAGGTCTCCGGGAGTTTTGGGATGCATCATTTACTGTAGGGGCTCAGCGTTGAGGTATAGTACGTTTTCGACGGCACGGTGGTGCTTGAGAGATTCAGTGCCCAGATCAGGGCGTAGGCTTTCCGACCTTGCATGCCCCAGCGGTTGCGTAAACCCTGAAACCAAGAAACCCTGGACCCTGACTCCCTACACGCTAAAACCCTAAACCCTACATTCTAGGCTTTCTGGCAGTGAAGTGAAGACTAATAGCAGTTATTGAGTCCTACACACCCGAGCTCCTGTGCTGACTGCTCACCTTGGTGTCCAAAAACCCGAGACCCTAAACCCTGGTCGTGAGACCCTGCGCTGCTTCTGTAGCTTAGAAAACCCCTGCTCCCTAGATGCTAAGACACACTTCGAGCTTTCGAGAAGCATCAGGCGGAATTGGACCTGGCGAGGCACCAGGCAGACGGCCAGGCACGCCGACAAGAAAGCGGGTGGGGCTCGCTACTATAGGGGTCTAAATAGTTACCAATTCTATTTTGAGGGTTCCGTATTACGTATATATATATATATACACACATAACTATAAATAAATAAATATATATGTATATGTACGTATATATATATATGTGTATATATATATATACATATATTTATAGTATTATGGACCCCGACGCCCCGTTCTAATTATTAACACCCCTATAGTAAGCCCGAAGCCCTGAAACCTAAACCTTCCAGCCCGCCCTGAACCCTACCCCACCCCTCAATGGTTCTTGTACGAAGGCTCCGGGATAGTAATTGCCACAATACTCTACTTCTGGTAAGCTATACCCCAAAGACCCAATTCCTGCACGCAGACCGCGAGGGCGAGGCTTCACTGTACGGAATTTGGGTGCCAAAGTTGCGATCTACTGATTCGATTTCCGCAATCTCTTGCTCGCTTGTGTACACATATTCTGTCGTCCTTTACTTCGTTCCCCGCCTAGAGACTCCATAGTTGTTTTGTTAGTGTAATCCTGGATCCCTTTGTTAGGGTTTGGCTTGGGGCTTCGCCCGTGCAAGGAGCTGTCTCCATCTGCTGCCCAGCGCGGGCAGGAGCTACGGCGGCCGAGAGCAGAGGGGGCCAAAAAGGTTTCATTTGCGCAGGGTTTGATTGGGATTTGGGGTTTATAGGATTTTGGAAGCATTCGATTTACGGGTGTTTTTTGTACGGTTTTTATATTATGTGTTGACAGGGGCTTGGGCTCAGGGGCATGGGGTTCAGGGCTGCGGGCATTGGGTTTAGGCGCAGCATGGCAAAGTGAGCCGTGAAGATGCATGCATCCAGAACCCAGAGCCACATGTTCGGCCTGCACCAAAGCCTGCACCAAAGCCGTGGCCAGAAAGCCTTTACACATCAGACCACTTCTTGTCGTGGTTTCGGGCACAGTTTTTAGGGCTTAAGGTTTGGTTGTTCACGGTCCCTACTTGCCATCATCGAAAACTCAGTACCCCGACGTAGCATCCTAATTTCACAGCAGGCTCGCAGTTTTTCCCCAAGTGAGGTATTGTAGGGGCCTTAATTATTACCTCTACTATCTTGGGGGTACTTTATTATAACTATAGTACAATGGGCCCCAAAACCCTTCTCTAATTGTTAAGGCCCTTATGCCCATGACCCCGTGGGAAGGAGCACTCCAGCACTTCAGCAGCGAAACTGTGAGCTTGGCAATGCCACTCCCGAGACCCCCAAGCCGACATCGGCAAGAACGCTCTGTGCTTCACATCGTAGCTGCAATATAGGGGCCTTAATACTGGTAGTAATAATAGGGGTTCCCTTTAAAGGGCTCTATATAAGGGATATTATAAGGGTACTATAGTATAGGGGCCTTAATAATTAGAATCGGGTTTTGGGGCGATGCGGGCGAAAGCCTGTCGACGAAGAGCGAAGCGAAGGACGACACATTATACTTCAATTTCGATAAGGAACCCCCAAAATAGTATAGGTAATTATTAAGGCCCCTATAGTATCATTTATGATGGCCCAAACGCTGTAAATCCTAAACCGAAAGTATTGGTGGCAGAGCTCAGCCAGGATCCCGCCATGGTGAAGCTGAAGATGAAGATGCACACTGCTCAGGAGGTGCAGGCCTGTCCTCGTTTTGCGCCTGCACCTTATGTAAACCACAAAAGCCTAACTCTAAGATAGAAGAACGGTCCTTTCTGGGGCTGGGGTTTAGGGCCCAGGGTCCTAAACCCCAAGCTCTAAACTTTCATACCCGGGATGGTTGAGGGTCCTAAAACCTGAAGCTGCATTACAGATTCAGGGCTGGGTAGTCTTCACCTCCGAGTTGCGGGAGTGTCTGGATGGGGATTGGCAGTGTATAACAAAGATCTGCATAAGCCAACCCTAAACCCTAAACCCTCAACCTTTAACCCTAGACCCTTGACTCCAACCCGGAGGGCTCATGAGTAGGTTGTCGGTTCGAGTTCTTTCAGTGCCTCTGCGCCCATAGCCGAGCTGAGGGCTCACAGTTTTGGGTTTGGGATGTTGCCTCTTATTCAATGGAGCTGGGAGGCCATTGAGACCTGTTGGACAACTTGAGTTCAGAGTATGCGCACAGTCGAAGAGTGGCTGCTGCAGCCTTTCAGTGGCAAGTCATCTCGTAGCCCACGCGGATCGGAGATTGGACCCAGCATTCAGAGGTCCTGTGGCTACTCAGACTCCTGACCTGTCGTCACAGCCGCTGTTTAAGACCCTGCCCGTGGCTTCAATGTCCCTCATAACCCTAAACCCGAAACCCTAAAGCCGAAACCCTAAACCCTCAACCACGGGCTTCTGTTGCACTGTCTGCATGTTTTTGCACACAGGCGACGGCCATCGGTGAGCTGCAGAAGGAGCTCCAGTCCTCTCGGGAGGTGCAAACCAGCGCTGGCTTTCTGTGTTTAGGATTCAGGGAGTTTGAGAAAATTGGGGGTACCTTATTTTGGGGTCCTTATAATAAGGATCATACTATTTAGGGTGCAATATTAGGGTCCCCTATTTTGGGAAACTCCCAATTCAGGGTTGGCAGAGCATGGAGTGCGTATTGCTCCTGACCCTGTTGAGAAAGCAAACTGCCGGCATAAAGTCACCACTTCCTACTGAACCCCCTGTCCGGAATTGACAAGGCTGCAAAGATTTCCCAGAAACAACACAAGGAAGCACCGGAAAAGGAAGAAGCGACCGGACATCCAGGGATATCCCAAGGATGCACAAAGGAGCCGGAGAGAACTAATAAATCAGAGGGATTGGAAACCGAGAAGCGGCGAAGGCGTTTCGGATGCTCACTTGGAGGTTCATGGGTAGTTATAAGTGGGGCTATAATTAGGGAAATTTTGGTTATAACCCATAGTGGGGGACTTATAAGTCCATTTACTCCGCATGAACCTCCAAGCAAGAGGCACAAACATGCAGAAGAGAGGAGAAGACCTTCTCTTCCTCTTTATTGTTCTCAGGAAGTCTTTTCATTTTCATTTTAATATGCTCCAAGGGGTTATGGAACACAGAGCTTTTATGATTATTCTACTGGCGGAGAATGTTAGTTTGAACCCGGAAAGGAGTCTCTAAGCGCTAAACTCCCCAGGAGCTAGAGATGGAGAGATCTGAACGTGAGAAGCAGGCCCCGCGATGGCTGGTTGCCTTCTTTCCGTAGGGTTTTGGGTTTGGGATCTAGGGTTTAGCGTTTAGGTGCCAAGACTGTAGGTTGAAGAGGGTTAAGGGGTTTAGGGTTTCGGGTTCTGAATTCTGGGTTCGGAGTTATGTGTCCGTGATGCTGTGGAAATCATCCCTCTGGGCCTTGGAAAGCTCTAGCGAACTAAACAACACCGGGACGCGAAGGCCCAAAAGCTCAACAAAATCCCAAAACCCTGGGAACCCCTAAACCCTGAACCCGGGTGGCAAAAGAGTGTTCCTAGAGACATACATACAGCGTAGTCCAACCCCTAGTGGGGTTCTGTGCTTCTACAAAGCAATTCAAGTACTTCACCAGATGTGGGTTCTCACGGGTAAACACGGTTACACCCCGGAAACCCCCAACCGCATACAGTCCACATACAGCTGCATTACCTCTACGACCGGTCACAGGCCTTCGGGAGCTAAACCCTGAACCCTAAACCCTGAACCCTGCACCCTAACCCTAAACCCTAAACTCTTGAACCCTACACCCTAAACTCTAGACTCGACTCACAGCCCCCATCTCTATCCAGACGGTCCTCGTCAGCGACTTGCAGAGAAAGCTCCGCAAGTCGGAGGAGGCTCGCAGGGATCCGGCACCCAGGGATGGGGGGGGGCGCGGAAAGGAGAGGGAGATTCAGGGTTGTTGAGGGTAGTTTGGGGTTGAGGATTCAGGGTTCAGGGTTTAGGGGTTTAGGGTTTGGGGTTTAGGGTTTAGGGTTTGGGGTTGAGGATTTAGGGTTTAGGGTTTAGGGGTTTAGGGTTTGGGGTTTAGGGTTTAGGGTTTAGGGTTTAGGGTTTGGGGTTGAGGATTTAGGGTTTGGGCTGCAGCGTCTAGTGTTGAGGATTCAGGGTCGAGGGTTGAGGATTTAGGATTCGTGCTTAGGATCTAGGTCCGGGGCTTTCATGCAAGGTTTCCACGGCTTTCGCCGTGATTTCAGCCTAGGAGAAGATCAGCAACAGAACGTCTACCGGGGTCACTGCATGAATTGCTAGCTGGCTTCATGTCGAAATACATCGACAACGGGTCTTCAATCGTACAGAAGCCTTAAATGCCCTAGCGAGCATGACTGTGAACACGGGTTGTTTCGTCGGGGTTCAGGATGTTGTACCTGTACTTTCGCAACCTGAATATGCAAATCAGTCGCATTGTTCTTGTGCAACTTGTCTGTAACGATTGGGTTGTGGTATACTGTGCCAGGAAATAGCTTTTTTGTTTAAGTTTCAAACCACCGTCCTTTCCCTTCGTAGAAGAGCATCATTGGTCATAGATCCTTTTCTTGCCACTGCAAAGTCACCCTAAAACATGAACCCTAAACCCTAAACCCTGAACCCCTAAAGCCGTATACCCAACCCATCACCCCCTGCATCCCTACAGGACCTGCGCTTCTCTCGGAAGCAGGCCAAGTTGGGCATGCTATATAGGGGCCTGAGCAGTGATCAACAGTAACAGTATCCCTTTATAGTCCAGATGTAATTGTACTATTGTATAGCCTTTTTTAGTGATTCAGGCCGCTAATTTAGGGTCGGAACAATTGCCCCTACTATTCTGCGGAGTTCCTGAATATGAGTAGTCATTCTAGTATAACAACACCAAAACCATATTCTAGTGATTCCGGCACCTATATTAGCATGGGGTGGCCCTCACGATCTGCAAGATTCCAGTCATTTGCAGCTCCTACGCCGGAACCCAGACGAATCTTAAACCCCAAACCCCGGGACGTAAACCTTAAACCCTAAAGCTCTAACTTTAGGGACCCCAAAAGGACATAAGCATAAGCATTTTATAGGGATATCCCTGCCTCATTGGGCTTCACTGTAAGGGGGTTTATATGGGATATCCCTATCCTTATTTTTGCGTATGTGCATTTTTGGGGCCTTACTAACAACGCCCTTAGAACAATCCCAAAGCCAGGGCTCTGCAGCCCCATCCAGTTTAGTCAATTCAAACTTGACGGCCTTTGACTGACCTGTTCGCGTTCCAGGTTTGTCGTTCAACTTGTGTGGCTGCGGTTTTAAGTTTTAATGTAGGGGCCTTGATATTCAGACTAGGGTTCTCGGGTATAGTAATGTGTACTTACTGTAGGGAAGCTTAAGGAAGAGTAGTACGAATCGTTGGCACATTAATGAGGAGCAAGGGGTTGTGGTGCAGATTTCGAAAGTACTGGTAGTTGAGCCCAAGCCGATCTTCTGTCAATCGGATGTCTATATGGGAGTTTCCGAAAATAGGGGACCCTAATATAGCACCCTAAATGAGAGGATCCCTATTATAAGGACCCCAAAATAAGGGTCCCCTATTTTCGGAAACTCCCATATCTCAGCAGAACGAGTAGTCGCGACAACGCTGGTCGTAGCAAAACCGAAACCCTGAATCGTAGACCCCAGGCCCTGGGCTCTACACCCCAAATTCTGCACCCCAACACAAAACCACCAAACCCAAACCGCTTGTAGAAACTCTTATAGAGCCCTTGTAGAAACCCTTGTAGAACCGTTGAAGCATTGATAGCGCCCTGATAATGGAATCCTGTTAGATCCTTAAAAGATTCCAAGCCAAAAAACCGAATTCTTCGGCCTCGAACTGCCACACCCGACAGGAAGCGGAGTTGGGGCCCTGGAAGCCAGGGTTAAGGGTTTGGGGTTTACTGTAGGGTTTAGAGTTTAGAGGAAGGGTTGGAGGGGGCGGGGGGGGGGGGGGGGGGGGGGGNATGGGTATATTCTGTGCGTTACGTATGATGATGAATTCTTTGCGTTATATTTTATTTGAGTGTGCAGTGGAGGTTCATGTGCAAATTGATGTCTCAGTAGGGTTCTGATCACCGTAACTGGGATGAATTATATGAGTCATATCTCCCGTTATCTGACTTGAAAGTCTTCTAGTGCTACAAATATCTCAAGAGACTTCAAGCAGAGTTTGGTTTCGCTTTTTTCCGTCTGGGAGTTCGGTTTTGCTGTGAGGGAGGATTCTGAGGTGGTCTAGGGTTTCGGGATTCCCTAAACCTTGCCCTGAACCTTGCTCAAAAACCCTAAACCCTTGTTGATTTCTGGTGTTTGCTTCAGGGGAAGGGGTATTCGTAATAATAGAAAAATGACTAGGAGTAGGACTTGCAGAATGCCTCCTAAACTGCACAGGTAAATCATCTAGAGGATCATA
>BGNK01001370.1:130554-150777 GCA_003297005.1 Symbiodinium sp. clade A Y106 | reverse complement strand
TTTGGAGGCCGCCTCAAGTCGTGAAGGGTTGTCCGGCGAACCCTTGTCCATTTGGAGGCCGCCTCAAGCCGTGAAGGGTTGTCCGGCGAACCCTGGCTCTCGAGGGCCTCCCGAGAGCACTTTTGATCGGGTTTAGGGTAATAGAATAACTATAGGGACTATGCTTGGCGACCAAGCTAGGCGACCCCTCAGGGGTGCGGTCGCAGGCCCGAGCCGCTCAGCTCAGGCCTGCATGGTCTCGCTGGCGCTCGACGGCGCCCACTCACCTCTAGAATGAGAGGGGTGGTGGGCGGGTTTAGGGGGTTTAGGGTTTAGGGTTTAGGTTTAGGGTTTGGGTAATTCTCTAAAATTAGGGTCCCTTTTGGGGTCCTGTTTACAAGGGTGCCGTCCTATATTTGGGATAGAAGAAAGGCTCCAGTCACCTAAATGGGTACTTCTCTGAAATTATGGGCCCTTTCGGGGGGTTTAAGGTTAAGCTCAGCCGGTTTTGAGGTTTAGCGTTTTGTTGACGCTTAGGCACTCAAGGCTTATAGGGTTTAGGTTGAATAGTGCAGGATTTGAATATAGCCGAGGTTATAAATGGGTAGGCGCTGATATTCGCTAGCCCGCACCCCAGCCACGATGTCCTTACACAAAGCCGTTGTCTGAAACGTGGACCGTAAGCCATGACCAGAGAAATCCGCAGACACTTGTAAGCCTGACATCCGCAAGTCCTACATCAGCACGAACATGGGGATGCGTGCTGGTGCTTCAGGGAGAGCGCGGTGAGTAAACATGGGCGCGAAGACAGGCGATTTATGTCGGGGTTAAATATCGGACCAGCCGGGTTGGCTCAAATAGGGTTGTTTCAATCACTACTACCCCATAAAGCCCCGCTCAACGAACACTCAACAATGTCCCGAATCAGCAGTGCACACACTTATCATATCCAGCCAATCCAGCAGTATAATGCAACTATATGGGAGTTTCCGAAAACAGGGGACCCTAATATAGCACCATAAATAGTAGGATCCTTGTTATCAGGACCCCAAAATAAGGTACCCCTAAGTTTCGGAAACTCCCATATACCGCTACTTCAACTGCACCTCTCTCGCTTTTCTCGTTCTGACCCCCTAAACCCTAAACCCTAAACCGCAGCCTCCTTCGGGCACCGCGGCTTCCCGTAGCCACAAGGATGTGGCAATCCTGCACGAGATTCGGGCTTACCATACTGTTGATGGACAAAATCCTGCATTACCCATTATAAGGAATATACCATAATTCCCATAGTTTAGGGTCCTTAGGGTCATGCAGGATTTTGTCCATCAACAGTAGGGGCCTTACTACTTAGAATAGGGTTTTGGGGCCCGTTATGCTATAATTATTATAATAAGGAACCCTTCAAAAAAGAGAAAGTGTATTTAGGCCTCTATAGCATAGGATCTATACGGGCTTACGGGGGTCGCATGATTGTTCAGGGCTCAGCTTCGGTGGAGCAAGGCCCATACAATAACGTCGCGCACCCACAACTACCCGTAGATACCCTATACCAAATCCTTTTACATGTTCTGTTGAGGGTACCTAGGGTGTGGGGTTCAATTTTTAGGTGGAAAGTGCAGACAGATTTTCGGTGTCGTAAGTCCTATGGGCCTACGTGCCAGTTGCCTTTCGAACTCTTTCCGGAGTTTCGTCACCGCTCGTGACCGTAGCATTCTGGACAAAGGCGGATCGATTGCCAAGACCTAGCCCCAAATGCCCACCCTAAACCCTAAACCATATAGGTATACAAGGTGCAAATTTACAGACCCTTTAAGGCCACAAAGAGGGGACCCTAAGGCCCTGCATGTACCCCAAGCTCTGGGTTTGGTATTTACCCTAAGGCTCCATGTACCCATATAGTATATACTTAGGCCTTAAAGGGGTTCCTATATGGGTACTTTACATTGCTAAGAGGCCCAAAGTAGTTCCTTTTGGGGGTTAATATTTCGAATTCTATAAGCTAATCCCCAAAACGAACTACTTTGGGGCCTGTGGGTAGACGACCTGGCAGAAGAAAAAATCTTGCGTGTGGTATGGTCATTCCAAATCACACGCTAAGGTCAGGACTAAAATTTCGGTACCTGTGACCGTGCAGCGCTGTATACGATCCTCAAGTGTCACTTTACCAGCTTTCCTGCAACACGATCCTCAGATCATCAAGTCGCTCAGACGTGTCGAACCTTGTGAGCACCCGCAGAAGATGCGGAACCCATGCCGGAGAATCGAAAGACTACATTACGCTGAACCCTTATGAAACCAAATCAAAGCAAACATGTAAGTGCCAGTCCGGTGGAAGCTGATGGCCACCCTCGACCTCGATAGAAAGCACCTTGGCCACGAAGGGGATAACTAGGAATCGCACTACATTAAGCCCTAATCACGGATCCGCAACCCTAAACCCCCAAACGCTGAACATTAATCAACGAAACAGGCAGCGCATTGAGAACTGCCGCAAGACCTGAGGCGACCGAAGCCCAAGCTCCCAACCCTAAACCCTAAACCCCTATATGAAGATAAAGTGAGGGCTTCAAACTCTGAAAGTTTCAGGCTTGCCTGGTACCAGGCTTGCCGACCTGGTACCAGCCTTGCCTGGTACCTGGTACCAGCCTTGCCTGGTACCAGGCAAGGCTGGTACCAGGCAAGCCTGGTACCCCGGACATTACAGGGACCCTAATTAAGAGAACAACTCTCAGACTTAAGCACCCTAAACCGGACCCTGGTCAAGAGAACTACCCCCCGCCCTGTGATGAACCCACCGAGTCAGCTCTGGTAGCAGCCGAACCCCTGGAAGCCCTGTGCCCTCAACATATGGGAGTTTCCGAAAATTAGGGGTACTATTTAGGGTACGATATTAGGGTCCCCTATTTTCGGAAACTCTCATATGTGTAGTTGTTGTAATTAGGGACCATTCATTTTAAGGCCCCTTTTTACGAGGGTGGCCTGAAAACCCACACCTCCGGGCAAAGCTTAGTCTTGCCTCTTTTTGCTCCACCCTTCAGTGGGCTACGTGCATGGCACTTGAATCTTCATGAGTACTTGCAACTAGCAATATAGGCTGACTAGAAGCAGAAGCTACATGAAGGAACCATAGCCTTACCTGATGCACTGCAAGACCTCTGACCATTAAAAAAGGCGCATGAAGCTCCAAGCCAGCGGCAAGCCAGGGTTGGAACAAAACTGTTGCTGCCTGTGTAGCTGTATAAAAGTAGTTGCTGGTGCCGACAATAGCTTGTGTAGCGGTTCTTGAATGGAAAGCAGTCGACTCCGCAGAAGCCAGAACATGTCTGCTCCAAGATGTCCTGCAAGCACCTTCATGCTCTGGGCCTTTAAGTAACCAGGGAGAAAAGTATAAACTCGTATTTCATAATGGTTCCTTTAAGGAAAAAAGTATTAAAGTATGGTACTCCAAGCCCAGTGTTTGTAACAATGCTAGTATCATAATTGCTTTGGCATGGAATAAAAATGGTCTGCCAGTTGTCAGGAATACGACGTTTAAGGTTTTGGCTTAGGGTGTGGAGATTGTCGGGTGGAAGGCTCAAGACGGACCCTAATTTCAAGAGCTACCCATAGACAAGAGGTATTCCAGGTACTCCGGCAACAACATACAACATATCTAAAAAGCTTTCCCATCATAGCCCATAGCAGCACGTAACCTGCACACCCACCAACATTCGCAAGGAGCTGTATCTGGGTTCTAAAATTTAAGACCCTAATCCCCGACCCCTAAAGTACAGCATGGAACAGAAAACGAAACCCTGACCGCTAAACCCTAAACCTTCAGCCTAAACCTCAAACCTTAAAACCCTCTAACCGAGGTGGCGGCCATGGAGACGAACTTTCGCGAAGGGCATGCAACAAATTCAATGCTATGCCGAGGCTGCGCCAAGCCGGGTTTAGGGCTCATAGGTTTTAGAGCTTTTGGAGTTTATAGGGCTTATAGGGTTTATGGTTGGGGGTTTATAGGGTCTATAGGGTTTACAGGGTTTAGGGTATAGGGTTTAGGGTTTCTAGGGTTTAGGGGTGTTTAGTGTTCAGGGCTTAGGGTTTGGGGTGCAGGGTAGCTTCCCGGGGCCATTGTGAGTCTATGTTCGGGTCATGCATAAGCTCCGATTTCGGGCCGCTCTGACATCTTCAGAGAGCCCTTCTAGCAGGACCGGTCGAGTAGACTCAGACATCCGCAGGATAGACCAATCCGTACACTAAGATATTGGTTTTGGCCCCCTTGCAACCTTCCATGATAAGCCTACTTAAAACCTGAGCGTGGCCCTTAACGCTAAAGCCGAAAAGCTCAGACTGAAGCTTAGGTAATGAACTGCACAGCGGCTACAGTTGGGACGAGTCCTAGGGTCCTAGGAGCCAACAAGGTCGAGCAGCAGAAAGCCAACTTTCGATTTAGGGTTGCAGGGTCTGAAACCATACCCACTTAGAACCAACTAAACCACCTTAGAACCATACTAAAAAGCATAGTCTTAAAAATTCTCTTAGTGGGTTTTATATGAACACAAAGATCAAAAATAATTCAGAAGGATGCTATAAGGAAGTCTGGCAGTTGGATGCTTTCAGGTTCCAAGGCGCAAGGCTCAAAGCCACCGGGTTTCCCTGATTCAGGGTTCAGGGGTTTAAGGGTTTAAGGTTTATAGGGTTTAGGCTTTAGGGCTTATATGGGGTTTAGGGCTTATAGAGTTTAGGCTTTAGAGCTTATAGGGCTTAGGGATTTAGGGCTTAGGGCTTATAGGGTTTAGGCTTTAGGGCTTATAGGGCTTAGGGATTTAGGGCTTAGGGCTTATAGGGTTTCCGGATTCAGGGTGTATGAGTTTAGAGGTGTGGGATGTCTTTCTAGGGCTTTAGGCTTTACCTTAACCCTACGTAACCTACCTTTTTAAGGACCTATATAAGGAAATCATAATAAGGAGCCCTAAAAAGGTAGGTTCCGTAGGGTCCAGGTAGGGGTTAAGAGTTTCGGGCTTGAGGAATTTACATGGCGGGGTTTCAGGCTTGCGGGGCAGGGATCGGGGCTGGATTTCGGGAGCCGGGGAGTAGGCTATCGGGGTGTGGGGTTTAAGTGTGACTACTACAGCCAGTTTAGCAAAACGTGCTTGAAAGCGCCATGCACCACGACCACTACAGACACAGAAAGAACAACACCAGGAGCAGTCGCAAGGAAACAACACCGTCGTCGCATGGACAACTACTAGGCCAGGATGGGGTATAAGAATAGCGATGTGAAGCCACCACAAACCAGCAAACGAGCGAAACAAAAACGCTACATAAGTAAACGATTGAGAACGAACTCAAGGACGAATGACTTCGATGACAAACTATGCTGGCTAGATAAGGAATTACCCGTACCCGTACCGGTAGTAATAGTAGTAGTAGTAGTAGTAGGAGGAGGAGGAGGAGGAGGAGAAGTACTGGGCAGCAGAAACAGCCGCCGTAGTTACCTCAGTGGTGGAGGAGATGGCAGGACAAGCAGTGGCAGCAGAAAGAAGTAGTGGCAGTGTGATCCATCAGAAAAATTGCCGGCAGACCGTGTAAACTTTGTTGACTATTACTTCTCGTAAAGCTCTCGAGGCAGCAACCAAGACCGTAGCTAATCTGGCATTCTAGAGAAATGAACATGTTAAAAAGATACGATTGCCATCAGGAGATCAATGATGACGATAACATTTCAACCAATTGCACCGGAACCAGATACTAGTATTCATGTCCCTATTATTCGAAGCTGGCAGCTACAGCCCATCAACATGTCAGGCTGTGCCCACATCGCCATCGCTGGCCGGCGGCAAGAGACAGTCCACCTGCCAAACTCAAGGTTTAGGATTTCGGGTGTAAGGCATACCTGAACCCTACAAACTATACCGTTTTTCGGCTTCCCCACTATGATTTCCTTATAATTATACATCCTTAGAAAGGTAGGTTATTCAGGGTCAAGAATGTTGCGCGGATGCAGAGCACCCAGTTGGTAGGACAGGACGTATATGATGATGGAGACGATGGTGATGATGATAATGATCATAAACGTAGTCATCGACGGCCACATGGTCATCACCGCCAGCCGTGAGCATGTTCATGACGGCGGCGATGGCAACCTATGGTAATGACGACGATGAGGAGGGGGACAACACAACACAAATTCTGCACGACAGCGAGCATGAGGATGGGGGAAAGCTCATGCGAAGTTACTATCCAGGCAACACTCTCAGATACCATGAGTCCCTAAGACCAACGAGGCCACTCTGATAGTACAAAGTGCAACAAAAGAATATGATGACACCACCCGCGCAGGCCCCACTTATAATGTAGAGACCTCAACACGTCGGCGAACTGTAGCTGCAAGAGCCAGACAAAGTGTTTCCAAACAATTGAATTCAGACCTCTACAGTATGCCGGCAGCCCTCAACCCTGGAAGTCTAATCATGATGTACTAGGTTCTACTATACTCTACCCTACTATACTATACTATACTATACTACACTATGTCACTATTACTATACTATACTATACGTTGCTGGAATACACTATACCATAGCCTACTCCAGTCTGCTACCACACCCACTCATGGACCACCCCCGCATTCAGCTCCTTTTCTCAGCACGAAGTCGCCACTCTGTCAGACTATTCGGGCTTTCAGGTGCTTCAGGCTCCAGGTTTGGGTGTCTTGGTGGTAAGAGCTTTCGGTTCTATAATGAAGTTCTATATGGGTAGTTGTCAAAATTGAGGTCCCGTTTTGGGTACCCTAAATATTAGGTGCCGTAGTATATTAGGAACCCAAAAAGGCACCATGATTTTGACAACCACCCATATGTGTAGGGGGGGGGGGTGCGGGTTGTGTGAGGGGGTTCTGTGAGAATTCTGGAAATGGGTCTTAGTGGTTTCGAAGAGGGCATCCTTTGGTTCTAGGCCTCGCCTGAGCGTGATAGACTACTACAGGGGCCTATAAATATTTACTAATACTATTCTGGGGGCTCCTTATCAGAAGTATAGTAAAATGGGCCCCCAAAACCCGAATTCTAATCATTAAGGCCCCTACATAACTCAACCCCTTGGGATGGGTGGAAGATCATTGGAGCAACGGCCCTAAGTGAAATAAGTTTGAAATAAGCAATACGCAGTACCTGGTTCGGCTCCGAGGTTCAGGGTGTTGGGATGGGTTTAGGGTTTAGGGTTGAGGGTTTGGGACCTTTGGGATTTAGGGTGAGGGAACACGGCTTAGCGAGGCTGCTTTAAGCAGAAACATACAATTCAATCACTTCTTTTGAAGGGTTCGGATCTACTGATCTACTCTGAGGCAGGTTCCCCCGACTGAAGGTAAGCCGTACATCCTAGAAGCCTTACAAATGTCCGAGCCATGCTTGCATCCCGGCACGCATACCACATTGCCACAGTGGGCTCATCAGGTCATCACCACAGTGCACCGCACCTTCGGGCGCTGCAGATGGGATATGAATCATTGGCATCCATAGACTATAGACTTTGCTGGCTTCGGTTGTCGTTTGAGGCTGCTTTGTTGATTCAAGTCCCCCAGGTAGCTTAAAGCCTTTCGATTGTGGTATTCGATCACCTTTCCGGCTAAGGCGATGATCTATGCATCCACCGTCCGGAAATCCACATCTAAAGAAGGATGTTTGCATGACCCACCCGACCGTCCTCCCATTTCCGGGTAGCCTGATTTCCTTTGACGCAGGGGGCGATATTTAATATAGGAATCAGAGAAGTGCCCGGGAATGGTACTAGACTGACTGCTGCCACAACGAACGCACTACTACAGCAATAGGAGTAAGAAGTAGTCGTAGTAGTAGCAGACGTAGTGGCAGTCGCTGACAGTTGTCATCATCGTAGTCGTCCTAAGTATTGTAAATCGTGTGCAACAGCAGTAGTAGTCGCTGCGGTAGCAGTGGTCGTAAACCCCAGGCCATATACTTTCTGGAGGGTTCCTTATAATACGTATAGTATAATGGGCCCCAAAACCCTATTCCAATTATTAGGCCCCTACATTATAGTACCCTTATAGATCCCTGCCAGAGCTCACGACTTGATTCTGGCGTGCCCGGGATGTGTGGGGACCAGAAAGTTGGATCATCGGAGAAGCATGATTAACGAGCCTTTAAGACTTTAAGCGGAACCAACAAACCCCCAACCCCGAAACCCCAAACCTCTATAACTCTAAACCCCCCAGACCTCTGAACGCAGAAACCCCTGAAACCTTTCCTCCTAGAACCCCTACAGAACCCCACAGAAGGACCCCATAGGCCTTAATTATAATAAATACATAATAAATACAATGGGGTTTTGGGGGTATTTATACTATACTGACAATAAGGAGTCCCCCAAAACGTCTGGGCCCGTAAGAATCCCCTTGCAAAGCGGCAGCCTGGGCCCCTGTAGTCTGGGCCAGCTTTGAATACCCCGACAGAGCCCTATAAAAGAACCTAAAAACTCATTTTACATATATCTATATCTATATCTATATATATATATATATAAGAGGGTCATCTGGCCCCTTATACATCCCCTTATGAAGCGGTAATCCCCTTAAGCGCCGGGCCTGTCAGCTTTGAATAGGTCGGAGGACTGCTTGAAGCCAACGCTCTTCCCACCGCTCTGTGAGGGCGGCCTGAGGAACTTCTTTCCAGGGTTTTGGGTTGGGTCTCAGGGAGCCCTAAACCCCTAAACCCTTAACCCCCAACCCCTAACCCCTTATAGAACCCTTAAAGATCCCTTTAAGGAACCCTTTACTGTAGGGAGGTTTAGAGGTTAAGGGTTTTGAGGCTTAGGGTCTGGGATTGGGAGCTTTGGGGTTCAGGGTTGAGGGTCCAGGGTTTAGAGGTTTACAGGGCTTTGGGGCTTTTTTTTTTAAGGGCTCTTTTCCGCCTGGGTTTGGGGCTTTAGGGTTTAGGGTTTGCCGTAGACTAAGGCGCATAGGCGAAAGTATCTTGTGACAGTGCCATTTCGAGTGCATCGTAGTATGACGATTGGCCGCTGGAGCCCGATTGCAGAGGGGTGGTCTTCTTTGTCTCTGCCAGCCCACGCCGTCTGGGGCGGCCAAACCAACAAAACATATTCCTTTCAAGGTTTAGCTCTCAACTGTCCAAATTTATTACATAAGCAGGGTTGGCTCAGGGCGTCCAAGGATCCTACAAGGTTTTGGACAGGTGTTATATCAACATTCCCAGAGGGTCCCACATACACTACCATTATGGAATTAGGTCCCCAAAACCTAAATAGGGATGGTTTTATTGGGGCCTAATTCCATAGGTAGCGTATATGGACACTCTGGGACTTGTTAAGTATGGAAGGGCCGGCGCCTGCTATGTTTGAGCGTTTCGGGTTGAAGGGTTTTGCGCCGCAACTGCTAGATGACCCTAAACCCTACCCCAAGGGTCCAGGTATCTCTTTAGGAGGGTCCGGAATCTCCTACGGAGAGTCCTTGGGTCTCTTTGGGGTCTCAGAAACCCTCAATTTTGAGGTTCCCCAATTTATTAGGACCCTTAGGGTAAACCCTAAACCCGTGGTGTCCGGAGCTCTACGGCTTACTGCTTCGGGCCATTGCTGAGGGTCCCCTGCTTTCCGAAACCCCACAGCTGGCTTTTAGAAGTCCTACAGAGCATTTAGTTGTCCTGAATAGCACCATGAAATCCATACAGCCCGGGTATGACCCTGTAGCAAGCCACTACCCCTGTAACAAGAAACAGAATTAACAATAACAAAGAACACAAACAAAAAAGAACACTATAGAGGCATTGCTCAAAAATCCTACAGTACTATAAAGGCCCACCGTTTAAAGTTTAATATAGAGGCCCACCGCTTAAAGTTGAAACAAAGGAACCCTTAAAGGAACCCACAAAGAAACCCTTAAAGGAACCCACAAAGGAACCGGTAAAGGAACCCACAAAGGAACCGGTAAAGGAACCCGTAAAGGAACCCACAAAGGAACCCGTAAAGGAACCCTCAGAGGCCCACCGTTTAAAGCCTTCAAAAAACAGGCACAGCAAGGCCTCCACGAGCCGCTGTCCATGGTGGACTCGAAGGAGCTGCTGTCGTGAGAGAGCTTGCCTAAGGGTTTAGGGTTTAGGGCTTGTAGAGTTTAGGGTTTAGGGTTTAGGGTTGAGAGAGCTTGCCTAAGACGTCGACGAAGCTGTGATGACTGCGTGAAGTTTAGGTTTGCGGGAGTCAGGGTTCAGAGCTCAGCTCAGGGTATAGGGTTCAGGGGTTTAGGGTTTTGGGTTTGGGGTTGAAGACTTAGGATTCAAAGCATGAGGTTGCTGGTTTAGGACAGGGGTTAACTGAACTAGTTGCTTTGTCTTATCTATGTATAGGGCTCAGGCCGTTTGGGATAAGGGTCTGCTAGCTAATGTACCTAGTTTTTGAGTTTAGGGGCTAGGGTATGTTGACGCGTTGTTGCTTAATGGGGAGATGGGGACTCGGGTTGAGGAGTGCGGCTTGGAGCTTCGAGCGGAGGCCAAGGGGTAAAAAAGCTTGGTGATTCGGTTCAGGGTTCCGGAATCTCTTCCTCTCAGACTCCAGAAAGAGCCCACCAAAGTGCGCAGACAAAGCACCCTCACCTCATTAAGAGGTTTACGAGCCCCAGTTGCATGGAAAGCTGGGAGACCCGCCTCCCGCTGAAACCCCTTGCAGCAGTCTGAAGATGCTTCAGGCTGCCCTGCCTAAGGGGTCCATGTGCCAATATAGCATACACTTTGGTCGTTGAACCCTAACTAAACCCTGAACCCTGAACCCTGAACCCTAAACCCTAATCCCTAAACCCTAATCCCTAAATCCTAATCCCTAAACCCTAAACCCTAAACCCTGAACCCTAAACCCTGAACCCTAAACCCTAATCCCTAATCCCTAAACCCTAAACCCTAAACCCTAAACCCTGAACCCTAAACCCTGAACCCTAAACCCTAAACCCTAAACCCTAAACCTCTACAGGACCCCTGCCCACACCGAAAGCCTAAGTCTCTACACAAATATCTGGGTCTCAAAGGCCTACCTAGCTTACCCTAAGGGTCCATGTACCTTTATAGTGGATACTTAAGCCTTAAAGGGGTCCCTATATAGGTACTTTAAGGCCTAAGTATCCACGATATGGCTACACCTAGCCTAAGGGTCCATGTACCCATATAGCATATACTTTGGGCCCAATGTACCTATATAGGGAGTACTTTAAGGCCAATGTATGATGCAATGTATATACTATATGAGTACATGGACCCTTAGGGCTAGCTTACAGCTCCAATCGAACGAAGCATCGCTTGGCTCTGCACATTTCGGCCCCCACTTACACTGGCCGCGCCTGCCGGGGTCTTCGAGTTGCGGACTTCACCCTCAAGTGTGACATTGGACATCCTGATGACTAACTACAGTATAGTCTTTGTGCCCGAAAGCCTTAACCCTAGGAATCTAAGGACTCATATATTAAGGCTTTTGGGCCCAAAGACCATACTATATAAGGCTTTTGGGTTATTTTGATGCCCAGGGTAAGGTGTGAGTACTCAGGAAAGCTGTTCTTCACCACACTTCTAGGCTCGGACTGGACAATGGACAGAAATGCCCTAAACCTCTAGGCCCCTGGCCACAAGCCAGATTTGAACATGGACCACCTTGCAACCTGAGCAAGCCCCACCATGATGCGCCGAACAGCTATAGTAATAGCCGCCTTGGACCCACACTGCAATAGCGTTTGTAAGAGCTCCATTGGGGTGCCGGACCACCAACTACCGTCTGCTTACATGCCCGAGATTTAAAACACGAGGCTCCGGGCAACAAAATCGAACCCCGCCCTAAACTCCAAACCTATAGTATCCCTCGTAGAATCCCAGTGAGCAAAGCCCTCAAGAAACTCCAGTAGAACCCAAAGAGAAGCCCTAAACCCACACAGAGAAACCCCAAACCCCTAAACCCCTACACCATCCTACACCCCGATGACCACAACCACTAGAACCCTAAACCCCTAAAGCCCCTAATAGAATCCTGAACCCCTAGAACCCTATTAAACCCTAAACCCGGCCACGAGCTCAGGTCTGAGATCCGGGCCAGAACATGGGACATGCTTGCCTCCGATCGGAGCCGGGGCCCACCACGTTCCTTTGGGGCTTTTGGGCTTTAGGGGATTTGCGGGTTTGGGGGGGGGGGGTTTCGGGGTTTAGGGGTTTAGGGTTTTTGGTTTCGGGGTCCGGATGTAGGGTTGAGGGGTTTAGGGTTGAGGGTGTAGGGTCGAGCTCTCTGACGGTTTGATGCGGTTTGATGGCGTTTTGAGGTGGGCCTTGTAACAGAATATAGGGGCCTTAATAATTAGAGTAGGGTTTTGGGGAATATTATACATACGTATAATAAGGAACCCCCAGAATAGTATAGGCATAAGGCCCGTATGTTAGGGTTTTCATTGGGCTTCAGGGCATGGAGTTCAGATTCTTCCCGAGACCCCCTCCCCAATTCATGAGGAATGTGAGACCCCGTCCCTAGTTGCTGAGTTCATAAGCCCCAAAAAAGTGTACACTTTTAGTTTTATAGTGGGTAACATTTTCCCAAAAAGTGTAAAGTGTATCCACTCAGCTACTAAGCGTCGAAAGGGGACCACAAGGGGGGTGGAACCTTGAAACCCTAAAGCCCTGGGGATCTGGCAAAGTTGAAGATTCATGGCTCCCGAAGTGTTCGAATCTTGCAGTTTAAGCTCTTCCTTACACCCAAAATACCCTCTCTTTTTAAGGCTCCTCATTATAATTTCCTTATCAAAGTCCTAATTTCTTTAGGGCTCCTTATCATAGTTTCCTTACAAATATCCTTAAAGGGGTAGGATTTTCTAGGGTCCCTTATATAAATTATGAAAAAGTGTAAGGTTTTCTAGGGTTCTTTATAGAAATCCGCAAACCAGGCCCCCGGGAGGATCCAAAAAATAGATCCCTTAATGGCTTAATGGCGGTTCCTATTATAAAGTACCCTTGCTAGTATAGAGCCTCAAATTAGGGGATCTACTTTCTAGATCGTCCCGGGGGTCTGGGAAGAGGCGTAAGGTTGGGGCCTTGGGGCCTTGGGTTCCAAGAGCCCCGAGGACCCTCGAGGAGTTGCCACTGGGGATCTTCTGGTGGCTCGGTATACAGGGATCTATCTTTTAGTAGGGGTTCTATAAGGGTTCCTTTTCAGGGATCCATAAGGGCCCTAGTAAGAAACCGGAAACCCTAAAGGCAAACCCTAAACCGTAAACCTTAAACCATAAACCGCAAACCGGCAGCATGTATAGAAGGATATTGGGTTATTGTGCCGTTATACAGGGTCTAATCAGAGAGCAGTAGCAAACTCTGTAGCTAGCCGAATTTTCGGGCTTCGCTGCATATATACTCATGATTTGTGGGCTCCGTTTACAGAGGCTTGGGTAGCCCTACTTTTGAAAGTCCTGTATTTCACGAGTAGGGTCTGAGTTTCAATTCTGTAAGCACCACCGAGCCCTTGCTAACCCTCTTCAAGCATCCCATGCTACGTAGGAATGAACCTAGCATAATTTAAGGACCCTACGCCCTAAACCCATGGCCTAGGAAGACGACGATTTGGATCACATAAGACCTGCTTCGGTCCAGTTTAAGACCCAGTGGTTTTGAAGGCTGTGGTTGGACATAGAGGTTGCGGTTTAGATTTGTTCGTGCTGTAACTATTCGCTTTACAGAATAGAAAACCTAGCAGAAGCCTTACACAACCCTGAAAGACTCTTTAAGACAACCTTAACTAGGTTCCCCCAGTAGCCCCTTAATAATAAGGGTACCCTTTTTCCTACTATTCGGTTTTAATAAGGGAACCCCCAAAAAAAAGGGTAAAAGGGAACTACTGGGGAACCTAGTTAAACAGGGTTTAGGCACCGGGCTTTGGGTTCTGGAGTTTGGGGCACCCAAACCCTAAAACCATGAACACAGTTTGATGTATCGGTTTACCAGCACCCCCCAAGTACCCTTTAATCGAGCCCTCATGGTCCTTAATTGTGGGTATTTAGGGTATAATAGAGGGTAGTTGGGGGGTGCTGGTAGGGTTTAGGGTTTAGGGTCACTTTATGCTGAGAGCCGGTCCGCAGAATCCGCACGAAGCTATCGGATGGATTGTGGTTTACCTGAGCTCATTTCTGAGTATTAAGGTGCAGGGCTCAAGGTTCAGAACTTAGGGCCTGAGAGTTATAGAAGTTTCACCCGAGCTCATGTCTTTAGGGCTTCGGTTCTATGTCTTAGGGTGTACCTTCACCCCAAATAACCTACCTTTTTAAGGACTTATAGAAAGAAATCCTATTAGGGAACCCTAAAAGGGGAGGTTCTCTGGGGTCCAGGTACGGCCCCTTCGGTTTAGGGAAGCCCCTTCTCTGGCTTTCGGGGGGGTGTTTGCTCTATCCTGCTCTTTGGTTTGGCTCCGAAGCTGCAAATCCTGCGTCGATGTGGCTCCAGGACCAAACACTGCATTGGGTTTAGGGTTTAGGGTTTCGGGTCATTACCCATGCTGAGGAATATACTAAAATTCCGAGAATCTACGGTAGCTATAAAGTAATGCAGAACTTGTCCATTAGCATCCTGAACCGTAAGCCATACCGGATTCAGTTGGTGTTCACGATGGCGTTGCGGGTTTGGTCAACCGTGTCTGCAGGGCTCTGATCGCCCTACTTTTTCTACACCGCTAACTTTGTCCCTTGCGTTCAGAATTACTAGTTTGGCATACACGGTTCCCTGTCAGTGGTGCAGGAACCTCCATCCCAAACCAGCCATCCGTAAATCCATAGCCCAACCTTGCAGACCCAGATGCTTGCATCGCAAAAAACCTGCCTTGAACTCCCAATCCACGTAAACTCATGCTGTAATCCAACAAGCCAACAAAAACGACCCCATTCAGTCCTTCGGCACATACCAAGAATGCCACGAAGCCAAAAGACATCCGAAATCCAACTCTGTAAACACCCGGTTCGAAGCCCCAAATAAATCGGAACTTCTTGCCTGCTTCAGAGCACTGTCAAGTCGAAGGCGTAAGGCCTGGTGGAGTGCAGTTTAGGGTCTGGGTTTCTTGGTTTTAGATTCTTGGTTTAGGGTAGCGGCTGCAAAGGACAATACTGCTTCCGCCTGTCTGAGCAATATAGACCTGTCACCGCCAAAAGTATATGTTCTTTTCGGCATGATGATAAGACGGAGAAAACTCCTAACCGTCCAGTGTCACCTCTTCTTCCTCCGCCACGAATTAGCACAATTACCACCCTGACTGAGAACACCGCCCCCATCGTAACCGCAGCAGCATCAGCAACAGCAGCTGCATCCTGACCCTAAACACATCTGGGTGGTTGTCAAAATTATGGTCCCTTTTTGGGTACCGATGATGATACGGCACCTAAGGTACCCAAAAAGGGACCTTCATTTTGACAACCACCCATCTGGAGAGTAGAGAGTCTTGATTCGATACAACGTGTCCCCAGACCCCCGGGAGGATCCAAAAAGTAGATCCCTTAAAGGGGTTCCTACAAAGTACCCTTTAGTAGCTAGGGTCCCAAATTAGGGGATCTACTTTTTAGATCCTCCCGGGGGTCTGGGTCTAGNCCGGGAGGATCCAAAAAGTAGATCCCTTAAAGGGGTTCCTACAAAGTACCCTTTAGTAGCTAGGGTCCCAAATTAGGGGATCTACTTTTTAGATCCTCCCGGGGGTCTGGGTCTAGGGCCAGAAAACAGCAACTAGACACAAACACAAGCTGTTGGAGCGAATATCCCTAGAACAGGTAGGTTCCAGGGCTTTTGGTTTCAAACATTTTCAAACTGTTGTCCCCGAAACCCTAAACCCTTAGACCCTGAACCCCTAAATCCTAAACACCTAAACCTTAAACCCTTAAACCCTTAAATCCTAAACACCTAAACCTTAAACCCTTAAACCCTTAAACCCTTAAACCCTTAAATCCTAAACACCTAAACCTTAAACCCTTAAACCCTTAAACCCTTAAACCCTTAACACCTAAACTGAAACGCTATTTTAGCAACCGCGCACTTGAGCCTTGAGCCAAAAGATAACGTCGTTGTGAAACATCTGTACATGAGACCCATACCCAAACTATACCCCACATCCAGTCACGCCTCCCGAGTAGGGATCACGCTTTGCTTTTCCCTGCGAGTCTTTGGGGTTGTTGTCTTTACGCCTTTCCCAAGGCCAGATCATGCTTCCCAGACCTGACGCAGTAGCCNTAGGGATCACGCTTTGCTTTTCCCTGCGAGTCTTTGGGGTTGTTGTCTTTACGCCTTTCCCAAGGCCAGATCATGCTTCCCAGACCTGACGCAGTAGCCCATTCGACCAAGTAGTTTCGTTGCAGTTTGGCCGTCCAATGGCTTTGTCATGAGGTCCGCCAGCATGTCCTGTGTGTTGACCTTCTTCAGGCGTATCCTTCCTTGATCCACTATCTCTTGCACCCAGAGGTAGCAGGTGTCAATGTGCTTGACCTGTCCTAACCCTCGCCGCGAGCCGATGGATATGCCTGCACTGGCATCCATAGCTATGTTGACAGATAGCTTGACGCCCCAGTCTGCCATCATTGCTTGCTCGCCCAAAGCGGTCGATGCAGTTGAGANTCTCCGAGCTGGATCACAGTTCCCGTCGTGCTTTTCCTAGTCTTGATACATCCCGCGTGGTCGCTGTCGGACCAAGCATTGACGCTCGTAAAGTGCTCTTGATACGGAATCAATTGCACAGTTTTATGTGATCGAGGCGCAAGCTTCCTGACGATCATGTGTAGAGTTCTGATCCCCCCGCTGAGCGGCAGCTTCGGCTTCTTGTATCTGCTTCTCATAAAAGGCTCTCTTGAGGNTGTGTAGAGTTCTGATCCCCCCGCTGAGCGGCAGCTTCGGCTTCTTGTATCTGCTTCTCATAAAAGGCTCTCTTGAGGATCTTGCTTTGCTGAGTCAAGGCTGTTGAGGGCCTCCGGAAGATACCTTGCAGCTCTCTTCAGGAGGCCCCAATGGTGTTGTTGAGGCTCCTTCAGTCCTTTCGCTAGCTCACGGACGGTTCTCAGCAAGTCGGGTCTATCCATTGATAGATAACCTATCCGCATAGCGATGGAGCGGTACAGAGCAGTTCCAAGTGGAGTTTTATCCATGTCCTCGTCTTTGACCTTGACAAGTGGAGTGGTCACAGAGACTCCCTTCTCCAGACCCAGCTGCTCCAGAACCAAGTCTACACGCCTAGGATCGGCTTCCATTTCGATGCCCTCATGGGTCCACGTCACTAGGCGGTTCAAGACAGAGATCTTTGTGAATCACGCCTGGCAGTTCCGAACCGGGTCTAGCCAGGATGCCTCTTGTTTCCACTGTCCAAACCTTGCCCAGCTCAGTCTCTAGCCACTTGAGCTCCTCGTAGCTTCCCACCACTGTGAAGTCATCTCCATGGACATTGAGTCGCAAGGATTTCTCCTGGTGGAAGTACAGACAGGGATTGCTTCGGCCTTGCTTGAAGCCCAAGCCTTCCAGAGCATCTTTAATGGCCTTCTCCCAATTGGAGGGTGCATCTCTGGTTCCATACAANAGGGATTGCTTCGGCCTTGCTTGAAGCCCAAGCCTTCCAGAGCATCTTTAATGGCCTTCTCCCAATTGGAGGGTGCATCTCTGGTTCCATACAAGGAACGCTTCAGAAGTCCAACCTTGCTTCTGCCTTCTCCAGCTTCTGGCGGAAGCTCAACAAGTAGTCTCCGACGCACCGGTGACCAAAAATGAGCTTTCTTCACATCCAGAAACATAAGACAGACTTTGCCTCCAGACCCTACGGGTGACAGCTTTCCCCGGCTGTTGGGTATTAGCCGCGTCGTCGCTAAAGTGAATAGCGCCCGTAGTGAGCTAAGTGGTGAGTCCACCTTCAGTTTCTTAAAGANGCCTCCAGACCCTACGGGTGACAGCTTTCCCCGGCTGTTGGGTATTAGCCGCGTCGTCGCTAAAGTGAATAGCGCCCGTAGTGAGCTAAGTGGTGAGTCCACCTTCAGTTTCTTAAAGACAGGATCTCGAAGGGCAGGCCAAGGAGAGTCACAACATCTCTGGAGGACACCATGCATATTTTCGTGGATGCATGTCACGAGCCCGGTGCTCCTCAACCCGCGGGACTAGGAGGGAACTTGATAAACAGCTCTGGCCACTANAGGAGAGTCACAACATCTCTGGAGGACACCATGCATATTTTCGTGGATGCATGTCACGAGCCCGGTGCTCCTCAACCCGCGGGACTAGGAGGGAACTTGATAAACAGCTCTGGCCACTACCTTGAGTACTTCTCAGAGATGCTTGAAGAGCAGAGCCTCTCTTCCATCAATGTTCGATCTAGTGGAAACCCAATCTTTGAATTGGAGTGCCTTGCCATCCTGTGCGCTTTGCNCCCGAGAGTTGCAGGGAAGCACCTTATCGTGTATACCGACAACAACGGGGCTCTTGGCTCCATGATCAAAGGCTACTCGGAGAACCCAGAAGGCAATGCGATAGTACGTCTGGTTCATGCAATGCTTGATCTTTCAGACTGCATCGTGTGGTTCGAGAGAGTGTGCTCCTCGAGTAACGTGGCGGATGAACCTTCCCGCGGTGTGCTCCGCTCTGTATGGGGCGAGAGAAAGAAATGCAATCCCGCTGAGATCTTCTCGAGTGCACTTGCTTGATGGCTCCTCTCTCCTAGAACATGGGGTGTGAAGGACAGAGTTCGCCACTGGGCATGCTTACCTGTTCGCTTGAACCCCACGCATTCCTAGGAAAAGAGAGTGAGCGCTTTCCGTTCTGCAAATAACATTTGAATGTTATCAGAATATTTCATGCTTTATTTCACGCGTGCGTGACACTGCTTTATAGATTTCTCTAAACAGCCAAAATTTTGGGGGGGCCAAAATTTTGGCGCCATAACACTCGTTCTCAACTTTTTGAAAGTTTTCAAACNAAAGTTTTCAAACATTGCATGTTTCTCAGTCACATCATCAATTGCAGAACAGTTTGATGTGTTGAAGAATTTGTCCGTTGAAGTCTTGGCTCACTTCAGGTGAGCACGGAAAATTCTTTTCCTGAGCCTCGGGTCCTTAACAGGTTTCATTGAAGGAGGCCTGAACCGGGGTTCTTCGACGTTGGGCTTAGCCCGCCGTGCACGCCGGTCTGCAGTGGCAGCCGGCAGATGGATGTGCCCAGCTCAGATATTGACTCCGAGTCGAGCTGCAGCACGGCGAGTGCCATTAGCAGGCACGTAACAGCATTGATCCGTGATCTTGCTACGGCTTGGGCTCACTTGCGGGCCTGTGAACGACGGATCCTAGATTTGGAGGCAAGGCAGGCTGGGGCTCTTCCAGCCCAGCCCGAGCCGCCCGCGGCTTGGTGCAGCCTCTTCAGTTGTTGCTGGTCTCGCACAGGCCCGCCTTAGGGGCCACGCCTCCTTACAGGTGAAATGGGGGATGACAGCCAGTCGGCGGGGCTCTCAGGATCATGTGACACACGTGACTTTGATGCCCAGTACAATCTTCATTTGCAGAGCTGCCTTAGATTCCACCAGCATTTGGAAACAACCTTGGGAGTGCAGTGTCATTACAGCTGCCCCTGCAAAGAGGAAACAGCTTTCTTGTGGCCCGTTGCCTGTGGATGCGAGAGAAATCCCAGAGCCACAAGCAACAACGTCGCAGACGGATGCCGGGTCCTCCCAGGGACTTTCAACTGTTGTAGAGCGTCTTGCAAAGTACAGCAAACACGATGAGAATCCTCGTGCTTGGATTGACTTGCAGAATGAAGAACGCAGCCTAGCCTTGTCAAAGTGGCTGAAAGTGGTATTGGTTGAACCTTTGGCCTTCGGGGTCGCTCGCAATTACTACACTGCTAAAGCGGCAGGCCTTTGCTCAGGCACCTTGGCGGGAGCGGCCAACGTCGATGATCTCGCCGTGAATCGCAAACACGGAAATCAGGCTCGCGATCTGCTTCGCAAAGCTTTCCGGAACACGAAATGGCCTCCGGTATATACCTTCANCACGGAAATCAGGCTCGCGATCTGCTTCGCAAAGCTTTCCGGAACACGAAATGGCCTCCGGTATATACCTTCACTGCGGTTTCCTACAATCCTGCTAAGCAGAAGAACCAAACCCAGGACCTCTCCATGCTCCTCCCGCATGAGCTGGTACACAGTCTTTTGAAGGTGAACGAGCCAGAGGATCTCATGTCCAGGCAGGAATCCCTGTTGGGCAACAGAGCCGATTTGCAACTCCATTTGGAC